>JAJIBD010004202.1:0-162166 GCA_021461705.1 Cryptotis parvus
CTAATGCTGGCTTCCGTGTCTCCGCTGAGCAGTGCTCACTAAGTGACTCTGTGGGTCACTTGGTCTCTTGCCCATATGTCCTATTTGTTTCCTGTCTCCATCCTCGCAGTCCAATTGATATCCCTCGATGCCCTGGAATTGAAATGCTCCTCTCTGCATTTAAAAATATACGCTAGGGCCGGAGCTGATAGCCCAGCGGGTAGGGTGTTTGCCTTGCACTTAGCCAGCCCAGGCTGGCCCAAGTTCGATCCCCTGTATCCCACATGGTCCCCGAGCACCGCTAGAGTAACTCCTGAGTGCAGAGCTAGAGTAACCCCTGAGCATTGCCGGGTGACCCAAAAGAAAAAAAAAATTACCTCAGGGAGCCTCCTTCCAGCTCCTGTAGATAACGCGAAGTTCCTACTCTGGCAACAAACTCACACCCGCTCCTACATCCTTGCTTTTTCTGGGATCGCACCAGCAGGGCAGAAGAGGAGGGAGGAGCAGACTGTTTTTCTCTCTCTCCTTCCCACCTTCAGAGAAGGGCCTCAAAGCTAGTTTCTACCTGTGCTCCAACTCCGTGCATGCCTTAACCGTTGCCGTAAATGATAACTGAACTAAGGGGGAGAAGATTGGGGCTTGAGGGTTCGGCACCTGGTCCCATTTTTCTCTTTAACTTATTACAGAACTTCTGAAGGTTTCATCACAGACTACTCTTGTCTCGAGCCTAGTCGCTCCCCCATCTTTTACTTTTTGAGAAAAACGCATGGTCCCATTCTTGATGCTTCTCCTGGCCGCTGTCCCGCCGCCTGGCGTTTTAAATCATCCTGCAAAAAGTACTCCTTGGTCCAAAGATCAGTGAAGACAAAGAGAAATCAACCTGAGGAGCAAACCCAAGGTATTGGCCTTAAGAGAGTTACGCTGTCACCAGCATAATAGTAAATTTTTCAGAGAACCTGATGGAAAATGAAGGAGTGGACCAAATTTGATATAAACGATGAGAAGATGAAAGTATTACTTTTCTTTTTTTTTTATTTTAATTCCATCCTGAGTAAGACTCTCTTGAAGCTCTTCATTCCTGATGACAAGCCCTCCAACTGGATTTTAACTGAGAGCTTGTTAACAGATGTTAAAGAACAGGCCCTCCTCCGGCCTCGCCACCAAGCCTGCGCTCCTCCAGTTTTTCTCTCCATGGTCCAAAAGAAATAGTAAATTAGCACTAAAATCCCTGCTTATCTTCACAGCAATCGTCTTGTAGATGCCCTTTTTGCTGACAGAGCACGCGGGCACCAGTGTTGGAGAGAAACGCACACTGAGATTCTGAGGGACCCTTGCATTTGAGTCCCACTGTCTGGGGTGTGGGCCCTTGGCTCCAGATGTAATGTTGGGTTACTCTAGCCCACTGCATGTATATCATGGTTTGGCCTTGTTTCTGTTTTCGATTGATGATTTCCCAAGAGGAAGCAACTCCCTCTCAGAGCCTGGGAGCATGTGACACCCTCATGGATTGCACCTGCACGAAGTATTCCACTGTGGGGTCATCGCATTACAACACAGCAGGAAGGGAGCTTGGTCTGGGCTGTTTCTGGGCGGCACTTTGTTTGCCCATATGTGGTCCACCCAGCAGGGAGTTGACGTGTTGGGAACACACCACAGCTGGTGGCATGTAGGTGCAAACCCTGAGGCCTGACTCCCCAGGAGCAGGCTGACAGAGCCTCTCTGTGGTGGCCCCTGTGATGTGATCTGTTTCAGAGCTGCTGGTGGAGCGCAGAAGTACAGTTGGGCACACCACGGAGAGGGCTTCTTCCTGGTCACTGAAGTCACCCCTGATCCCACCAACAGGGGTCCAGTGTGGACCCGGCACACACACCAGGATCATTTCCTGTCAGCCCCAGACTCCACCCCGTGCTCACTGCCTCCTGACGTTAGTTGGGTGAGAGTGGGCAGGCAGGGACGGCTGCCCAGGAAGACGCCGCTTTCTAAAGTTCTTTCAGGTGATGCAAAAGAAACAACCCCCGAAAAGGTGGATTTAAAAAACCAGTCCGCAGATCTGATGCTATCCTGTCTAGTATTTGTTTGGTGCAGTGGAATCTCTGGGATAATTTTTTGGCTTAATTTAAGGTTTCTGATAACCTCAGAAAAAGATTTTAAGATTGCAAAACCGTCCATGCGGTATCCCACAGAGAAGGCAGTTCTGAACTGTTGAAGCTGAAAATTGCCCTCTGCTTTGAGTGAGAAATAGCCTAAATTTGTCATCATACCTTTGTCAGCCTTGATGGGGTACAAAATTGACCTTAAAATTGTAAGCACAATACAGATCTCTTCAGAGGCTCACAGCCCTTTGGTGCTAAAATTCTGTGTTTTCAAGCCAATCCCATCTCCAAGACCGAGAATCCCTGCAGGAATTCAAAGGCAGGAAGGCCTCTGATCTGGTTATTTCAAACAAGAATCAAAACAGCCTCCCCAGGGTCCGCATTGTAAGACGTTTTTATAGCACTTATGATGAAGTGAACCAATAGGAAACATATCTACTGTAATAAGCAAATCTACACCATTTTTACTTTCCTTACTGTTTATTTTTATGATAGAACGAGGTGTTTGATTAACACTGATGTTGAAAATCCTGCCTCGGATGCCGGAGGGACAGCACCGTAGGTAGGGATTTTGCCTACACACAGCCAACCAGGGTCCCGTCCCCCGGCATCCCATATGGTACCCCAAACACTGCCAGAGTAATCCCTGTGTAGAACCAGGAGTAACCCTGAGCATTGCCAGGTGTAACCTAAAAAAGAGAAAAAAAAAGAAAGGAAAAGAAAGTCCTGCTCTCTGGTGTAAAGGAGCCCAGACCTTGCTCTTTGGCACCGTTTTAATTCCTGGGAGAGGTGAACAGCCCAACATGCCTTAGAATCTTAGCTTTATCTCATAACCCACTTTCCTTCAATTAAAGAAGGGAAAGAACCTAAGCTTTGAAAATGTCACGGTGTATTGGATTATTGGAGATCCTTGAAAACAGGAAGCTTGGCATTTTAGTTAAGAATTCAGTTTTGCTTTTTATTTTTAAAAGGAGGGGTATATCATCACCTTCCAAAGAACCTTAGAAACATCCATGAGGGGCTCCTCTCTGTGTCCCACCTTCTGTCCACTGCTGGTCACAGTGCCCTTGGATGCTAAAGAAGGGAACCATCCACATTTCCAGACACAAAAAATATAGGGAAAAGTGAACTCCATCTCCTCTGGGAAAGCAGACTTCAAGTTAACAACACGCCACTCAGAGATACAATTCATTTGTTCGCCTTGTCTTGAAGCAGGGAACTTGGGAACTGCTTCTCCTTGCTTGTTAAGGCAAAGGACCTCCATGCGCCCGCTTCCCCGACCTGTGCTTCTGCTGGAGGGTTTTCCTGCTATCCTTCTGTGCCAAGCAGAGAGAACATACTATTCTAATGAGACCACAGTGTTTTCCAGATTCTTTCAAATGGAATTAAACCCTCTGAGATCCTATTTTAGAGCTCCTCCGCAGCTCTGAAAATAAAACACTCCCTCCTCATCCCTCCCCCTGTCTCCCCCCAACCCCACACCAAGGACCACCCAAAGTCATTGTGAACTTGCCCTTCCTTTCCTGGTCTCTGAGAAGTGAAGTTTTGCTTTAGAAAAGAACTCTGTAGTCTCACCCCATTTTGCACACTGATGGTTCTCTGCTGCCCACCAGTGCCCCCTTGTGGAAAGGTGTTATATGACTTGCCACTTTTTAATGCATCAAGATTTTTTGGGGTTTTTTTAAAGGCATTTTTTGTATTGTTTTTACCAATAATCTAAAAGCTTTATGCAACATAAATTTTTTATTTTTTTATTTTTGGTAAAAGAAAAGAAATTAGTTTAAAGTATATGAAACCCTTCCCAAAGGGTTTAGATCACAGGAGTTGTAATTCTAATCTTTCATCCATTTATTGCAAAAACTAGTCATTTTTGCCCCTCTTAGTC
This sequence comes from Cryptotis parvus, assembly GCA_021461705.1. NCBI lineage: Eukaryota > Metazoa > Chordata > Mammalia > Eulipotyphla > Soricidae > Cryptotis > Cryptotis parvus. The sequence continues at coordinate 3,958 of JAJIBD010004202.1, forward strand.
TCACAATCATTAATATCTCCCTTTATAACTGCCTACACTTTGTTTACTTTGAGACACCAACTTGTCTTTAATCATGATTGGTCTTCCACATGTTGGAAGTCGCGCAGTTTTTTTAATTGAAAGTTCATATCTTGTACTTTGACTCTTTCGAACATTTATTTAAACATTTTGTCGTTGTTTTTATTTTGCACTGTAAAACTGATGAAAACTTTAAGCCAGTCCTAATATGTTTATTTCTGTAACCTAAGAAGTAGAGAAGGAGCAAAACACGTCTACAAGTTTTAATCAAATCTACAAAGAACTATGGCATATGTTGGAGGCCATCTGTTTCGCATGTCTAAACGTTTCTGGTATTTTTTTAAAATGTCATTTGCTGCACTAATTTAACTTCTTTCACTTAATTGCTTAAAATATTGTTAAGATATGATCTTGACTTCAATTCCTAGACAATGAAAAACTGTCAAGTACTCAAGTTTTTATACCAAGAAAGACTACCTAAGTTCTGATTTTTTTATGACTCATTAATTGAACTGTGCTATGTCCTAGTTGAATCATGAAAGAAGATGGTTTGATTGTGGAATTATTTTAAAATTGTGTCCAAAAGAAGAGAACCTATAAACATAAGCTAATCTAGTTGCCAAATTGGAATTAATTATTTCATGTAACATCCTATGCAATGATCAATGCTGCAAAATGTTCAATATACAGCTAATGCTACAGCATATTCACAAAAGAGTAGTGTTACAGGTTAAGAGGTGGCCGACTGCATTGTCAGAAACTTGCTATACTGTTTGAATGTGTTAAGTGCCTTGTTGTAAAGTAAATGAATTTATTCTATTCCTGGGATATATTTTCATTGTTATATATACTACGTCCCTATTGTAATTACTTTATTAAATGCTTATAATTTGATCAGATATGTACATTTTGAAAACTGTTCTATCCCCACCAGAACCTTAATCATTGGTCTGCTGTTTGGGCTTTAAATTCAAGTAGTTTTGGCTTTGTTCTATGAGTGAAACAATCTTATGAGAGTTGTTTCTGTAAAGCTTGTGCTTCTATGTCAAAACATTTCAGGAGGAGTTTGGGGAGCGTGACTGTAGTTTGTACTTTAGAATGTGTTTTACACTTACATTTTAAGTGCCTAACTGTTAGTTAAAACTAATTTATGTCTCTGAAGAAAATATGTGTTCTATTTGGTTTCTAATCTCTTTGGCTTTGCTTAAAAAAGAATAAAGAGCCTATACTTTGTATTTACCCCAATAAAGGACCATGGTGTCAACCATCTTTTCAAAATTAGTATAACTGCTTTTTTACATTATATAATATACACACATATATATATATATGCATATGTGTGTATGCCTTTTTTCCTTTTTGGGTCACACCCGCAAATGCTCAGGGGTTACTCCTGGCTCTGCACTCAGGAATTACTCCTGGCGGTGCTCTGGGGACCATATGGGATGCTGGGGCTCGAACCCAGATCGCCATGCAAGGTGCCCTACCCACTGTGCTCTCACCCAGCCCCATATTTTTTTTTAGCTTATCTTTTTAAAAGTTTTTAAAAGTTGGTCCAACTTTATTGGAAATCTGTACAGATACACTCCAAACAGAAGCCACTTCTGTGGTTTTATTTTTATTTGCTTTTTATTTATTTATTTTTTGAGTCACACTGGCAATGGGTTACTCCCTGGCAGTGCTCAGGGGGACTATATTGAATGCTGGGGGAATTGAACCCCCAGTCGGTCACGTGCCCTACCCGCTGTGATAACACTCTGGTCCCCATTTCTGTAGTTTTAAAGCCTGTAGAAATCTGAGTTATATTTTATTACTAGGAATATAAGACAAACAACAGTGTAAACTTTTTTTTAAAGAATAGTAAAAATTAAATGTTTTCAATTTTTTCTCCGTAGCATGCCAATAGTACAAGTAGTTGTTAAAACTAGCAAATATTACTTGAGGGTTATTTTTGTCAAGCACTATTCTAGAAATGAATGCGCCATCTCCCACTAAGGACTAGGAATATGTTACGTTTTCTGCCTTCAGATCGGAAATGAAAAAAATATTTCAGCCTAACCCAAGGGCACCCATAGAGCTAGAAAAAAGGTGCGTGTGCTGTGGGTCTGGTTCTTGTCTGAAGGGACCCACTCAGGGATACAGGCCCTTTCTATCACTGCAGGGTCTGAAATAGCCAGCAGCAGGTAGGTGACCCAGAGCTGGCTTTGGGACCCTGATGGAGGCTGAAGGCATGACCCCTCAGAAATTGGGGGAGCTGTTCAGTGGGGAATGAGAGGTGGGATTTGGTTCACAGACCCAGCGTGGTAGCCGCTTGGACATGGTCTCCCTAGACGATCCCGAAATGAGTGCGCCAAGACCAGGAGAGGCCGGCTGCTGTTCCAGCAGGCCTCAGGCTGGGCTGGGGAATGACATTCTGGGAAGTCGAGGGTCCAGAATCTCCACAGTCTCCTCTGCAGAGCATCTGCCGGGGGCCCTGTAGTGTGACCTGTATGTCACATCTTCCGTTTTCTTCCCTTGAAAGATGATTGAGTATGAGACAGCCCCTCCCCCACCAAGTAAGAGCCAGCATTAGGGAGAAACAGGTGCACACGTGTAGTGGTGGGGATCCAGCCCAGGACCCTACTTCTGAGCCATATCCCCAATGCCTTCACCTACATTCTTTATTCTTCACCACCTGCGGGAGGTGGGGACCCTGTTCTGAGAGATGAAAGCCCACCCAGGGGCAGAGTTGGCACCTGACCTGACTCTCTGCTGTCTCCCGAGCCCTTCCTGCCAGGGCTCAGGCTGGGCATCGCTGTTATGGTTTGCTGTGGGGTTTTAGAACTCGAGGCTGGGGACAGGGTTCTTCCTGAGCAGCCCATCAGCTGAGGGAAACTGGTCTTTGGAAATGGGCTCTCTCGCCAAATGCCACTGAATTCTATAAGTGGCAGTCCCCACCTTCTGAGGGGTAGTCGGTACTTGTGCGCAGAATTCTTGAGCAGGAAGCACTTAGTTTTGGGGCTCCTGGGTTTGCTGGAGAGGAGGGCCTCCAAAGCCCCAGGTGGAGGGAAGCGCATCAGACCTCACTACCTGAGGCAGGGGACTCAGAGAGACACTGACCTTCAAAAGGTCGCCAAGTTGGGAGAAGTGGGAGATGGTCTGGGTTGACTCTGGTCTCTCTGCAGGACCAAAGGTGGTCATGGGATTTCTTGTACTTGGGCTGAACTTGTGAATCTTGGTGGCAGGAACCTGCCCCATGCTAGCACAGGCCCGCTTCTGACTGCTCTGGACACTTCCTTCAGCACTAGGCACTTGGGGTAGCTCAGCAGGCTGGGGTGTGTGCATTGGGTCCATCTCTAGCACTGCACATGGTCCCCCAGCACAAACAGGAGTGGCCCCAAGAACTAAGCACTGAGAGGAATAAGCCACAGTACTGCTGGGAGTGAGCCCCCAACCAAAGAAAAATCCAGCCTCAGCTTAGCAGTTTTCCTGTTCCATAGCAGGCAGTGTCACGCACTGTCCAGAGAAGTTGCCCAGCCCAGGTTGGACCCCAGGAATGCCCAGTGAGTTGCACTGCACCAAGGCCATGTGTGAGTATTGGGGAAGAATGGCCTCTTCTGGAAATCTGACGGGGTTGTCTTGATGGGCTTGGAGAGAAACAGCAGGCAGAATACTGAGGTACAGACAACCCCAGTTTGATCCCCGACATCTCTGAAGGTCCCGCGAGCACCCCATGAGTGATCTCTGAGTGCAGAGTGCAGAGCCAGAACTAAGCACTGCCAGGTGTTAAAATCTCTGACAAGGTTGAGATAAATGTGAAATAAGTGTTGTCCGTAGCTGTAGTGGTGATGTGCCTGGGAGTTACAGTAGAAACTACTATGTTCTTGAACCCAAGAACAGAAACTGGCCAGATTCCTACAGAACCACCCAGGGAAAAAAAGCCATGACTTTATCAATACATTTTCCTTATATGGACTGTAATGATCAACATAATTGATGCCGGCTAAGTGAGCAGGCATGGGGGGTGGGGGGCTGGGGATGGGTGGGTGGGAAATGCGGGTCTCTGGTGGTGGGGGCACATTGGTGGTGGATTGGTGCTGGATGATGAATCTAACAACTGTACTGTGAAAATCTTTGCCCTTTGTTTTTTTTTTTTTTTTTTGTTTTTTTTTTGCTTTTTTGGGTCACACCCGGCACGCCAGGGGTTACCTCCTGGCTTTGCACTCAGGAATTACTCCTGGCAGTGCTCGGGGACCATATGGGATGCCGGGGATTGAACCCGGGCCGGCACAGGCCGGCCACGCACAAGGCAAACGCCTACCCGCTGGGCTATCGCTCCCGCCCCCTTTGCCCTTTGTAAATCAAGGTGTTTGAATAAATAAGAGGGGAAAATGATAAAACAAAAAATCAATAAATAAAGTCTCTGATAGCGTGGTTGAGAGCCAAGCCAAGGAGCACTTGAAGCAGCTCTGCAAGGTTCTCACTGGGGTCCTCTTACCTGTGATAAATGTCCACGGTTCATTATGTTCTGTGCCCTGCAGGTGATGTGTGTGAATGCCCCCCCCTTCGCCACACACCTGGCTGTGTGGTGAGGAAACCGCAAGCAGGTTTGGAACGGATTCCATGATGCATTCTTTTTTTTTTTTATATTATTTTCTTTTTTTTTAATTTTACAATTACAAAGATATACAATTAAAAAAGTTCATATTTGGGTTTTGGTCATACAGTGTTCCAGCACCCATCCCTCCACCAGTGCCCTTCTCCCACCACCAACGTCCCCGGTTCCCTCCCCCTCCCCCCAGCCCTGCTCCATGGCAGGTTCTTTATTTCTTTCCGTTTCTCTCTCTTTCTCTTTTCCTTCCCTCCAGACTATGGATTACAGAACATACATTAAAGGGTTGTCATATGTATCCTTTTGCCTCTATTTAATGCTCAGTCCATGATGCATTTTTTTTTCTTTTTTTTAAAGTATTTTATTATACCACCGTGAGATACACAAATAAAAAGATATACAATTAAAAAGTTCATATTTGGGTTTGGTCATACAGTGAACTTTACAAGAAGAAAACAAACAACCCCATCAAAAAATGGGGACAAGAAATGAACAGAAACTTCAGCAAGGAAGAAATTGAATGGCCAAAAACATATGAAAAAATGCTCATCATCACTAATCATCAGAGAGATGCAAATCAAAACAACAATGAGATACCACTTTACACCACAGAGACTGGCACATATTCAAAAGAGCAAGAACAACAAGTGCTGGAGTGGATGTGGGGAAAAGGGGACACTTATCCATTGTTGGTGGGAATGCCGGCTGATACAGCATTTCTGGAAAACAATATGGACTTTCCTCCAAAGACTAGAAATTGAACTCCCATTTGACCCAGCCATACCACTCCTGGGAATCTACTCTGGGAAACCAAAAATACGCAGCAGAAACACCATCCCTACTTTTATGTTCATAGCAGCATTATTCACAATAGCCAGAATCTGGAAGCAACCAGAGTGCCTGAAAATCGATGACTGGATAAAGAAGCTTTGGTACATCTACACAATGGAATACTATGCAGCTATTAGGAAAATGAAGTTATTAAATTTGCCTATAAATGGATGGACATGGAGAAGATTATGTTGAGCGAAATTAGCCAGAAGGAGAGAGACAGATACAGAATGACTGCATTTATTTGCATGGCATGATGCATTCTTGAAGACAATGTTTATGTAGGACCCTGGCCCACTGCCATGAGGTGAGGCCTCACAGCAAACATTTCCTCTCAGGGCTGGAGGTGGGGAAGCGACAGCGGGAGGCATCCCCGGTGCGCCCGGTGAGGGAGACGCTGCCACATCCTTCCCTTGATTGGGAGAACAAGCCCGGCCTCACTCTCAAAATCCCAAGCCCCCTTGGGGCTGCTCCTTGACCCGAAACCTCCAAAGACCCCACCTGCTACTGCCATCCTGTTGGAGGTCCTAGCATCTGGGTTTCTTCGTTCTTTTATACTTTGAAAAACAAAGTGCAAATCAGAGAGAGAACAAAATTTGAAGGTTTTAGGTACCATCACTCTGACCAGTGTTAGTCTCTGACCCACTGATTTCCACCTTCAGTGCCCTGCCTTCATTTCTGGCCACCCCTGCCGCTGCCGTTCACCTTCCCCTACCCACCCAGCATCCACCTCTTGAAGAGCGTTCAAGCACCATGCCTGCACACTCCGAACTTCATCTCAGTTCTGCCAGTGGGGGCTGGACGGGAAGACCTGCACCTCCGTTTAGCTGTAGGACTGAAGTAACACGGTTTGTGTTCCAGAACCGCTGTGGGGATGAAAAGCAAGATAATGTTATAAGATACACGTTCACTAAACAGCTGAAATGATGAACAGATGTTCTATGCAATATAGTTCCAGCACGGACATAAATGCCCCGAGTTTGCTGGTCCAGAAACTTCAGCTTCAAGTCCTTCTCCTTTGAATTCTTCCTTAAAATGTACACACAAAGGAATTGCCAAAGTGGGATACCAAGTCACTGCTTTAATACTTTCATACCCTATTTCCATATAAATTAAGAGCAAGGTGATCTGACTGCTCATTTCGGTGTCTAATAAAGTCCTTCCACACACAAGATAATCAGCAAGTATTTGTTGAATTGATTTTGGAAATGGAACACAGCCAGTTGCTGCTCCGAGCTTGGGATCCACTCCTGGCAGTGCTCAGGGATTTAACTCCTGGTTCAGCACTCAGGAATTACCCCTGGCGGTGCTTGGGGACCATATGAGATGTCTGGGGTCGAACCCAGGTTGGCCGGTACAAGGTAAGCACCTGACTCTACTATCACTCTAGCCACAGTTTGAAACAGGCACCTCCTACCCTGACACTGGGTTTGTAGGTGTCACTGTGTGAAAAAGAGGCTTCTAGACTCACACTTGGCTCAGACCCCTCCTGATATGCTGTAACTTGGTGAGCTGGTAACACCGTCTCTACCATCATAGGGCATGAGGAAGACTGCCCAGGTTTAATCCTGCTCCGTGTGGTTCCAAAGCACCATTGGGAGTAGCCCCCACATACTCACATAGCAATATATCATGACCAGAAAATCAGTCAATGGAGAAATCCCAAAGGAAATCTGCAAATACTTTGAGAACAAGGCAAACGTACGGAATAGGCTGAAAATGGGAAACCTAAAACTATAAATACCTACAATCAAAAACACCATGTACACCTAGAGTGGGTCTTAAGGTTTGGAAAGAACAGTGCCAGTCAAGAGCAGCACAATTCAGCCTCCAGGCCTTTGCACTGCTGTTTCCTCTGGAGTGTTCTTCCTAGAGGACAAACCCTCCACCCAATATCTCAGATTGATTATTCACACACAAACACCCCAACACAGACACACCACACACACACACACACACACACACACACACACACACACACACATACTCTGCATGATGTGAGTATGGCCAATTAGAAGGCTAACACACTCCTGACAGTCATTATCTTTGAGAGATCAAAAGGCAAAAGTGCTCACAGGGTGTGTGAACTTTGATTCCTGTGGGAGCAGCCTCAATGCCAATTCTTTTCTCTGGGTATTTATCCTACCGAAGTCAAATATACATCACACTAATGCTCATACTAAAAAGAAACAAACGACTATAGAAAACAGGCTATTGGTCATACATTTAGAAATATTCTTTAAAGTGCTCTGAACTTTTTAAATTCAGAGGTCAGGAAAAAAGTAAGACGTGTAGGTTAAGTCCAACTGGTGTCCTTTTTGTTAATAATTAAAGGTTTATTGAAATACAACCACACATGTATTTGCATATTATCTGTGCTGACTCCCTAAAGTGCTGTAGCAGAGTCCTAAAGATCATGAGACCTACAATAGTTCCTCTTTTGCCATTTAAAGAATCTGGTTCCTCTTTTTTTTTTATTTTGTTTGGGGGCACACCCAGTGGTGCCCAGGGATACTCCCTGCACTGTGCCCCAGGATCTCGTCAATCCTGGCTCAGGAACCAACCATTCATTCCTGAAGACCAAACCCTGGCCTCCCATGTCACACACAGCTTGCACTTACTTAGCCTATTGAGCTCTCCCTGGCTCGAAACTTAGCTTCATAAGCTGGGGTCACAACCGCATATGGGATTGCAAACTGAATGTGAGGGTGTCAAATACGTTGGCAAATGTAAGAGGTTTCAAGGGCCGGAGCAATAGTCCTGCAGGCAGGGCATTTTACTTGCTCACAGCCGACTCGGGTTCAATTCAAAACAATAGTGCAGCAGGTAGGGCGTATGCCTTGCATGTGGCCAGTCCTGGCATCCCATATGGTTCCCGAACACTGCCAGAGTAATTCTTGAGTGCAGAGCCAGGAATAACCCCTGAGCATTGCTGGGTGTGACCCAAAAAAAAGAAAAAAAAACTAAGAGGTTCCAGAATGAACAGTGGCTTAAAAAAAGAATTAAGAAATAAGTGCCTTATATGTATTGCAAACCACAATGTACAAAAGAAGAGAGGGAGGGGAGAGAGAGAAGCAAAAGTGCCTGCCAGAGAGGTGGGGGGGCAAGGAAGGGAAACCAGGGTCATTGGTGGTGGGAAACGTGCATTGGTGGAAGGAAGGTGTTGCAACATCATATGATTGAAATCAATCATGAGCAGCTTTGTAAATGTCTATCTCCCGATGTTATAATAAAATTATATTAAAAAATAAGTACCTTGTCCAGCACATAGCCAAGCCTAGTTCAATCCCCAGCATTCCATATGGTCCCCTGAGCACTTCCAGGAGTGATCCCTGAGAACCAAGTCAAGAGTAAGCACTGAGCACTACCAGGTGTGGCCCCCCAACGTAAATAACAAACAAAATCAAACACTTAATGAGTCTGAGGCATTTCTAGCAGAACTCACTTGTGCTGCATTTCTCAGGCAAGAGGGGAAATGTCCTGGATTAGAATATTATAATAATTAGAGATGATTTATGGGAGAACAACATTGAAAATGTTAATCACGCCAACATTAATAAATGTTGACTATGTGAAAATGTTAATAAACATAGAAATGTTCAGAGTTGCACATTAGATATAAATATTTAAGATATAGGTAATAAAGACTGGAAAGTACAGGTGTCAATTACCTCAAAGTGGAAAAACTTGAAAGGTGATTATTATTTTTTCTCTCAAGTTTCCTACATTTTTAGATTCTCTACAAAAAACTTTGTACTCCCCAAAGCATAGCTAAAGCAATCCTAGGTAAAAAGAAGATGGGAGGCATCACCCTTCCCAATTTCAAACTGTACTACAAAGTGGTAGTAGTTAAAACAGCATGGTATTGGAATAAAAACAGATCTGTGTTCCCATGGAATAGAGTGGAATATCCCAACAGCCATCCTAATATATGACCATTTAATCTTTGATAAAGGAGCAAAAAAGTGAAATGAAGCAAGGAAAGCCTCTTCAACAAATAATGCTAGGGAAACTGGACAGCTACATGCAAAAAATTGAATTTGGACTCTGTCTAACACCATGCACAAAAATCAGATTAAAATGGATTAAAGATCTCAAAATCAGGACATTTTGAACTCTCACACCCGGCCTGTCTCCGCCTCAGGTATTCTCTCTGGGGATGCAGCTGGCTGGGCGGGTGCCTGGGGTCATTTTAGAACCCCAGGCCTCGCAAAAGGTGGAACTACAACCCACAGAAGTCCTTCGGAAGCGAAATAAAAGGACATTTTGAACTCTCACAGTGGCCTATCTCCGCCTCAGGTATTCTCTCTGGGGGTGCGGCTGGCAGGGCGGGCGCCACTCAAGCGGCAGCTTATTAATACAAAAACTATGAAATTCAACACCAAGGGAAGATAATATCCTCAAGAAAAAGAATTCCTACGCTAGAGGAATCTATCCCTGAACACCGCAAACACCATGGGGAAACAACGCAGATCCCCAGTTTGAAGAACAAATGAAGAAATCAACCCTGAAGACTCGAAAAAGAATGCAGACGGGCATAATCTCTCTGACAATGAATTTAGAGAAGAAATTGGTAGGATGTTTAACGAGTTCAGTGAAAAATGGACCAGATGTCCAATAAAATACAGGAGAACATAAATGAAGCAGGTGAAAGGGCAGTCAATAAATTACGGGAGGAAATGAGAGCAAAAAATGAGAACCATGCAAATAGAAATAGCATCGCTTAAAAACTCAATAGATGAAATGAAAAAACCACAATAGAGGCTCTCAACAGTAGGGTGACAGCAACAGAAGAGAGAATCAGTGAGACTGAAGATGAGCTGCAGAAAGCACTCAGAGAACTACATAAGATGGGAAAAGACCGGAAAATGGATCAGCAGTGGAACAGAGAACAATGGGATGAAGCCAGGTGGAACAACATAAGAATCATTGAGTCCCAGAGGGACAGAAAAGTAACCCCAAGGAAATTAAAACAGTTTAAAACATCCTGGCTGAAAAGTTCCCCGAAGTTAAAAGACGAACGCATCCAGACCCAAGAAGCCCGATGCATACCAGCAAGAAGAGACCTTAAAAGAAAGACCCCAAGACACATCCTAGTCAAAGTAATGGATGCCATAGACAGAGACATAATTCTTCAGGCAGCAAGATCAAAGAAGGAAATTGTATACAAAGGAGCATCCATTCGACTTTCAGCAGACTTCTCAGAAGAGACCCTCCAAGCCTGAAGGCAGTGGTGGGATATAGAACTCAACGAAATGAATGCCTCAGCAAGAATTCTTTATCCAGTTAAACTCTCACTCAGATTTGAAGGACAGGTATACAATCTCTTGGATTGGATACAATCTCTTGGATAAACAACAGCTTAGGAACTTTGTAAACTCAAAACCAACCTTAAAAAGAAGGACTAAAAAGATCTACTCTAAGACGAGACAAAACCCAAAAGAATAACCAACCTATACAGAAAGATGGCACAAAAATCCCATGACAATAATCTCTCTCAATGTCAATGGTCTAAATGCACTAGTTAAGAGACACATAGTGTCAAAATGGATCAAAAAATTGAATCCGACATTCTGCTGCCTTCAAGAAACACATGAACAATCAGAGCAAAGACAGGCTCAAAATAAAAGGCTGGAAAACAATCCTTCCAATCTCCCTGATGAATATAGATGCTAAGATCTTCAACAAAATACTAGCAAATAGAATCCAAAGGGTCATCAAAAAGATTATACACCATGACCAAGTGGGATTCATCCCGGGAATGCAAGGATGGTTCAACATCCGCAAGTCAATCAACATAATACATCATATCAACAAAAAAAAAAAAAAAACATACGAATATATCAATAGATGCAGAGATGGCATTTGACAAGATTCAACACCCGCTCATGATAAAAACTCTCTATAAAATGGGGATTGAAGGAACCTTCCTCAAGATAATCCAGGCCATCTATTACAAGCCCACTGCGAGCATCATTTTCAATGGGGAAAAACTGAAAGCCTTCCCTTAAGATCAGGGACAAGACAAGGCTGCCCACTCTCACCACTTCTATTCAATATAGTACTGGAAGTACTTGCCATAGCAATCAGGGAAGAAAAAGACATTAAGGGCATCCAGATAGGAAGGGAAGAAGCCAAGTTGTCACTATTTGCAGATGACATGATATTATACCTGGAAAACCTGAAACTCTCTACCAAGAGGCTCCTAGAAATAATACATTCCTATAGTAGAGTGGCAGGGTACAAAATCAATACCCAAAATCAATGGCCTTCCTATATGCAAACAGTGAAAGAGAAGAAAGGGACATTAAAGAAACTATCCCATTCACAATTGCGCCCCAGAAAATCAAATACCTAGGAATCAGTTTGACAAAGAATGTAAAGGATCTCTACAAAGAAAACTACAAAACATTACTTCAGGAAATAAAAGAGGACCTGAGGAAATGGAGACACATTCCCTGCTCATGGATTGGAAGGATTAACATTATGAAAATGGTAATACTCCCTAGAGCTTTATACAGATTCAATGCGGTCCCTATAAAGATACCCATGTTGTTCTTCAAAGAAATTGAACAAACACTCCTGAAATTTGTAAGGAATAATAAACCCCCACGAATAGCTAAAGCAATCCTTGGGAAAAAGAAGATGGGAGGTATCACTTTCCCCAACCTCAAGCTCTACTACAGAGCAGTTGTAATTAAGACAGTATGATATTGGTATAGAGACAGACCTGTAGACCTATGGAATAGAACTGAATATCCAAACACACTCTTAAATATACAACCACTTAATCTTCGATAAAGGAGCAAAAAATATTAAGTGGGGCAAAGAAAGCCTCTTCAAAAAATGGTGCTGGGAAAACTGGGCAGCTATATGTAAAAAAATGAACTTAGACCTCCTTCTAACGCCATGCACAAAAGTTAGATCAAATTGGATTATAGATCTTAACATCAGACATGACTCTATAAGGTACATCAAAGAAAACATAGGAGAAACACTCTACGACATCGAAACTAAAAGTATCTTTAAAGACCGACACACCACTAACCAAGCAAATGGAAGCAAAGATAAACAAATAGGATTATATAAAATTGAAAAGCTTCTGCACCTCAAAAGAAATGGTGACCAAGATACAAAGACAATCCACAGAGTGGGAAAGGATATTCACCCAATACCCATCTGACAAGGGGTTAATATCCAGGATATATCAGGCACTGGTAGCCCTTCACAAGAAAAAAAACATCCAACCCCATCAAAAAATGGGGAGAAGAAATGAACAGAAGCTTCCAAAAAAGAAGAAATTCGAATGGCCAAAAGGCATATGAAAAAGTGCTCTTCATATTTAATCATCAGGGAGATGCAAATCAAAATAACAATGAGGTACCATCTCACACCACAGAGACTGGCACACATCCAAAACAACAAGAACAACCGGTGCTGGCGTGGATGTGGGAAAAAGGGACTCTCATCTACTGTTGGTGGGAGTGCCGACTGGTCCAGCCCTTTTTGGAAAACAATACGGGCATTCCTCTGAAAACTAGATATTGAGCTCCCATTTGATCCAGCAATAGCACTCCTGGGAATATACCCGAGAGACTGAAAAACACATAGCAGAAACACTATCTGTACTTCTTTATTTATCTCTGCGCTATTCACTATAGCTAGAATCTGGAAACAACCTAAATGCCCGAGAACAGAGGACTGGCTAAAGAAACTGTGGTTCATCTACACTATGGAATACTATGCAGCTGTCAGAAAAGACGAAATTATGAAATTTACCTGCAAATGGATGGACATGGAGACTATCATGCTGAGTGAAATTAGTCGGAAGGAAAAGGACAGATATAGAATGACTGCATTCATTAATAGGATATACATAGATACCAGTGTTTTACAAAGTGTGGGAATGGTAATGGCAGACTAAAACTCACCAGTGAATATACACAATGAGACTTAAGTGATAAACTCTAAATGTCTGCAGGGCTAGCCACAATGTGTAAAAGAAGAGGGAGAGAGAGACAGAGAGAGAGACAGAGAGATAAAGAGAGGAAACAGGATTCCCTGCTGTTGAGGCAGCCTGGGGTGGGTGGGAGGGGTGGGGTACATTGGTGGTAGAAATGGGGCACTGGTGGAGGTATATGGGTGCTGGAATACTGTATTACCAAGAACCAATTATGACCACCTTTGTAATTGTATGTCTCACGGTGGTATAATAGAAAATTTAAAAAAAATAAATTAAAAAAATAAAGATCTCACTATCAGACCTGAAACCGTAAAGTACATCAAAGAAAATATAGGAAAAACCCTCCACGACATTAAAGCTAAAGGCATCTTCAAAGGTGTAACACCACTAACAAAGCAACTAGAAGAAAAGATAAACATATGGAACTACATGAAACTAAAAAGCTTCTGCACCTCAAAAGAAACAGTGACCAAGATACAAAGACAGTCCAAAGGGTGGGAAAGAATATTCACCCAATACCTGTCTGATAAGGGGTTAATATCCAGGATATATCAGACACTGGGAGGACTTTACAAGAAGAAAATACCCAACCCCATCAAAAAATGGGGAGCAGAAATGAACAGAAACTTCGACAAGAAAGAAATTCGAATGACCAAAAAGCATATGAAAAAATGCTCATCATCATTAATCATCAGAGAGATGCAAATCAAAACAACAATGAGATATCATCTCACACCACAGAGGCTGGCACATATCCAAAAGGGCAAGGACAACACATGCTGGCGTGGATGCGGGGAGAAAAGGACTCTCATCCATTGAGAAATGTCGACTAGTACAGCCTTTTTGGAAAACAATATGGACATTCCTTGAAAGACTACAAATTGAGCTCCTATTTGACCTAGCCATACCACTCCTGGGAATATACCCTGGAAAGCCAAAAACACACAGCAGCAACACCATCTGCACTTTTATCTTCATAGCAGCACTATTCACAATAGCCAGAATCTGGAAACAACCAGAGTGCCCAATAACTGATGAATGGATAAAGAAACTTTGGTACATCTACACAATGGAATACTATGCAGTTGTTAGGGAAAATGAAGTTATGAAATTTGCCTATAAAATGGATGGACATGGAGAGGCTCATGTTGAGTGAAATTAGCCAGAAAGAAAAAGACAGATATAGAATGACTGCATTTATTTTCATGACATATATATATATATGTATATATATGTATATATACATACATATATATACTTACATATGTATATTATGATACCAATATCCAAGGTCAGGCAAAACATGAATCAGGAGGTCTTGTAAAGGTGGAATCTACTACAAGAATGTGGGAGTCAGAGGTTAGGTAAGACAGAGAAGGGAACAGTGTGCCAATAATCGTTGAAAATGATAATACCAGCCTAGAACTGAGCATTGAATATAGGCAAAAAGATACACGAGATGGGTCGGAGCGATAGCCCAGCGGGTAGGGCGTTTGCCTTACACGCGGCCGGGCTATGCTGGCCTGGGTTCAATCCCGGCATCCCATATGGTCCCCCAAGCACCGCCAGGAGTAATTCCTTAGGAAAGAGCCAGAGCTCAGAAAGAGCCCTGAGCATCGCTGGGTGTGACCCAAAAAAGCAAAAAAAAAAAAAGATACACCAGATAACCTCTAAATGTATATATTGCAATCCACAATGTGTAAGAGAAGAGAGAGAGAGAGAGAGAGAGAGAGAGAGAGAGAGAGAGAAGAGATAAAGAACCTTCCATAGAGGCAGGCTAGGGGAGGGAGGGAGGAAGTGGGGACATTGGTGGTGGAAACTAGAAACTGGTGGAGGGATGGGTACTGGAACACTGTGTGACCGAAACCCAAATATGAACAGTAACTGTGTATTTCACGGTGGTATAATAAAATATATGTTTTAAAAAAAACCAAGTTTGTACTACTATCTTTATACCAGAATAAGTCATGAACTTTGAAATCTCATTTTTAAAGAGGAATGTAGCTTTTTATTATTATTAATTTTCTAGCTTTGGGGCTATACCCAGTAGTGCTCATGGGTTATTCCTGGTGCTGCACTCAGGGCTCATTCCGGGCTGGCTCGGGGACCATATGGCATATCAGGAAATAAAGCTGGGTTGTCATCATGCGAAGGCAAGTGCCCAGTCTTCTGTACTATCTCTTCAGCCCCAGGGAATGTAACTTTTTTTGGGGAATCACACCCAGTAATGCTTAGGGGTTACTCCTAGTTCTGTACCCAGGAATTACTCCTGGTGATACTGGGAAACCATATGGGGACACCAGGGATCGAACCCAGGTTCAGCCATGTGCAAGTCAAACACTCTCCCCCCGTACTATCGCACTGCCCCTACCCCCAAGAATGTGATTTTTAACCACTTTCTCCTCTACTCCTCTTTACTTACAAACCAGAGGATGCTCCTTCTGTAATACCACACGCCCGGCCAGTGTTCCGCGGTGCCCTCTCCACAGTGGAAAGCAGATTCTGCTTACTTGGCCATTTTTCTCCCCAAGTAGTGGATTTTCTTTCTTCCCAGCCTGTTTTGACAGAGACATTCAGAGAAGTAACGGTACTCCTGGAATGCTAAGGATCCTTCCCACCACCCTAGCAAACCCTGACAATCCTGTCCCTGCTTGGTGTCAGCCACCTTGGCTGAGCTGAGCCTCTTGGGATTGTCCTAGAATTGCAACTCTTCAGGCGAGACAGTGAAGGAGCTAAAGGTGGTGGTGTGCTCCCTCAGGCTGACACCCGACACCCCAGGAGATCCCCAGGACACCAAGGGAGGTCGCTCCTAAGCACGCTGGCCCTGAGCACTGCCAAGAGGAGCCCACTCCCCACCTCACCCAAATAGATCTATTCCAGATTTACTCTCTTGTGTCTGGCTTTTCCAGCCCCCTCCGGCTAAATTGGCATAAACAATATTTTGTGGTGTGTCCCGTAACTCACTGCTTCCAACTCCAGAGGAAGAGGCTACCAATGTACCAGTAGACCAATAATCCATTTCCTGCCTCACCGCTGTCTTTGGTTGGGGGGGCAACTGGGCTGTTTCCAGTGGGGCCTTCAAGTAAAATATGTTCTCATCTACTTTATTCACATACAAAGTTTCTGGAGCTGGGCTGTGCGTCTTCGGTGATTCTACCCTGCACCCATACTTTCATTTTCCAGTGCCTCCCCCCCACCCATCCACTTCCTCCTCTCTCGGAAAATGGAGCGCATATTTGCATCCATGGACCACCAGCCTGAGGAATACTGTGGCCTGGCATGGTCATTTCCAGAGCACACCAGGCAGGGAGGCCGACAGGCAGCCATCCTGACCAGTTCCATGTCTAATTTTGGAAAGCGCAGGCAGAGCTGTCAGGGGCAAAGGAAGGGCAGTACTTCAGGAGGTCAGTGATGGGGAGGCACAGTCTGGCTCCTCACAAGAAGCAGCTTAAAATCTATGGTAGGAGGGGGCCGGAGTGATAGTCTAGCAGTTAGGGCGTTTGCCTTGCACGCGCCAGCCCATGCCGGCCCAGGTTTGATCCCTGGCATCCCATATGGTCCCCCGAGCACCACCAGGAGTAATTCCTGAGTGCAGAGCCAGGAGAAACTCCTGAGCACCGCCGGGTGTTACCCAAAAAAGAAAAAATAATCCATGGGAGGAGACTTGGGACGTGCTTAAAATGGAGGCCCAGTCATGGACGGGCTAGCCGGGAATAACGGCTTTCTCCCTCCTCCTCACTAGCATTTTGCAAACTCCTGTTAAGCCTAAGCACTCTGTGTTCAGCGCAGTGACCGGAGGCTGCTGAGGGATGCATTTATCTCCCTGGGAACAATAAACCAGGTGGACCATTGTAGCTGGACAAAGAAAGCAATGCAATGCCGCTCTTGATAACAAAGTAATAAGTGCTTGGCTATTTCCCAGGTCCAGTTACCAACTATTCTGGCCCAAAGCCATCAACGGCAGGAATGGTTTCCAGTGGGGAGGGGCAGCACTGAAAATTATCTTTGGGATTCAATTGAAAGAAAAAAGTATTTTCCCCCTAATACTCCGTAAACTCCCTAATCCTTAAACTCCTTTCCTCCTCACTAGAAAGAACTTTCAGTATTTTCTTCCATTATTGCTACTGATAATGATTTATTTATTTATTCAAAACAGTCCAGATAGAGCCAACTCTGTAATTCTTCCTCTTTTATTTGGGTGGGGCACACCTAGCAATGCTCGAAGATCACTCCTGGCAGGCAAGGAGGACGCCCAGGATAGAACCCACCAGCTGTGCTATTCGGCCCTAGAATATAGCCCTGGCTGTAATTCAGAAATCCCTTCCTTAGCCTCCCTGACTTCTTCCACCACCACTAAAAGAGATGGGCCTCTTTTAGTTCCCTTGCACCACCCTATAAAGGGAAGTGGGAGATGGACCCTGAAGGCAGAGGGGAACATATTTCCTTCCTCACAGTTCTAGAGCTGAATGTAGAGATCCGGGTGCCGGGCAAGGCATAAGACCCCAGTGCTAGCCTCGGCAAGCACCCAAAAGACGGATTTGCTTTTTAAAACCAAATACTGGCTGGGGAGCTGCCTCAGAGGGCTGAAGCCCAGCCATCAGGAAGGTCCAGTTCAGTCCCCAAAGCTGGTGGGGAGCATGCAGGGTACAGCCCATGTCCCCGCAAGGCCAATTATTAGGTTAATGCATATAAAATTGATCTTTGGGGTCAAAAGTCAGGATCGGAGAGATAAAACGTCGGGGAGGGGGCGGTCGCTTACCTTGCACGCTGCAGACAGACCCAGGTTCCATCCCAGCACCCTGGGCTCTGTCAGGAGTTAGCCTTGAGCACCAACGGATGCGGTTCCAAAACCAAAGCGAAAGCTACCTGTAGCAGACAAGAGGGAAATGCCCACTGGGGGGTGGAAAGGACGCTGGGTTCCAAGTTGACCACTTGGCGTCATATCCCACCCCTCAGCATTTCACCGTTGGTCTCCTACCAACAATATCATCACACCTCGGTCTACATTTTCTTTTCTTTTTTTTTTTTTGGGGTCACACCCAGCAATGCTCAGGGGTTACTCCTGGCTCTGTGCTCAGCAACTACTCCTGGCGGTGCTCGGGCACCCTATGTGATGCTGGAGATCGAATCCGGGTCGGGCGCGTGCAAGGCAAACGCCCTACCCGTTATGCTATGGCTCCGGCCCCGGCCCCATTTTCTTTTCTGCGTTTTTTTAGCGACTTAAGTCCCCTGGCAAACCGCTGAGCACTCCAAAGTGTGCTCTTGGGGTCGGCAGCCGGAGCCTCGTCCCTCCCCCCGCACAGCCTTGGGCACTTCTATGCTGCAGGTAGAGTGAGCAATGGGATTTGGACGAAGTCACCCAGTGTCCCAGGACGCTGAACACATGCCCCAGCTCTGGATAACTGGGCCTGATTCGGACTCGAGTCACGTGTTGTCCCAGCTGACACTCCATCAAGGGGCACTGACAGCCAATCAGAGCGCAGGGGTGTGTTGCCAGCATCTGGGGGAGGAGGGGAGGAGCTGCAGCACGCCCGATTCCGCAGTGGCAGTGGCGGGGGCGACCCGGGCCTTCAGGGACAAATCTCCAAGCGCAACCCGCACGCGCTCAAGCACTACCACGGCTTCTGCTCCGCGGAGTGAGCGTGTCCGGGTTGGGGGCCGGGGCGGCAGTTATTGGAGGGGCCGCGACTGGCGTAGCCAATCACGGGCGCCCGGCCACCCTCTTCCCCGCCCCCTGCCTCTGGTGCCGGGTACGGCCTCCTAAGCGGGCGCCGGTGCCAGCGTGCCCTCCGGCGCGGCTGCGGGTCAGCGGTGCGGAGACGCGCTGCCCTATCATGGGTTCCGTGGGGTGGTCGCAGCCCCCAGTGCAGCCCAGCCTGCTGCCGGCAGTCCCCGCGCCTAGCGGCACGCTGCTGCTACTGTTGCTGCTGCTCGGCCTGGCGGGAGTGCTGGGCTGGAGCTGGCGTTGGCGGCGCCGCGCGCTGGGCATCCCGCCCGGGCCCGCGCCCTGGCCCGTCGTGGGCAACTTCGGCTTCGTGCTGCTGCCGCCGTTCCTGCGCGGCAAGGACACCCTGGCCCGGCAGGAGCCGTCGCCCTGGGGCCCGCAGCTCGTCCTGGCCGACCTGGCGCGCGCCTACGGCAACGTCTGCAGCTTCTTCATCGGTCACTATCTGGTGGTTGTGCTCAGCGACTTCCACAGCGTGCGCCAGGCGCTGGTGCAACAGGCCCACGTCTTCAGCGACCGGCCGCGCGTGCCGCTCGTCTCGCTCCTCACCAAGGAGAAAGGTGAGCGGCTTCGGGGGCCGCTGGGACTGCCGGGGTTGCGGCTGCTGGGAGCTCGGCTGCCCACCTCTGGCTCTCCTGGCCTGCGGGGCCGTCCCGACCGCTGGTCGAGCTGCGGGGGTCACCCCTAGTTCGAGAACCGAGAAGGAAGCCCCGGGGTGCGGGGAGGCCGCCGGCATCCTCTCGGCGCGCTGCCCCGGCCTGGAACCCGCCTCCTGCCCCGGCTGCGAACCCGGGAGAAACTGGGCGGCGCTTGGAGGAGGGGCTCTGGGCGGTGCGTTTTCTGCGCCTTCTGGAAGCCGCCAGCTGGGAGGTTGCGGGAGGGGTGGGCAGCCCCCTAGATCCTGGACTGGGAGCTGTTGGAGGGAGGCGCCTGCGACGGGCGCTAAGTTGGCCGACCCCAAGTTAGCGGCTGTTCCACGGGGACGCTCCCCCTCTCCCCACTGCCATTGCCTGCTTGATATTTATCCTTCGCCTTTGGCGCTAGCATTTTCTATTAAGCCCTTGGTCCCCTCCAGGGGTTATCGGAACACTTGCCTGGAGTCCCCGCAGGAGCCTACTCTCCCCGCAGCTTCCTCTCTCGCGTTCCTGCCAGTTTTGCACAGCTGCCGTTCTTTCTCCTCTGCTCTCAGCAACAGGGAGGCGGCGGGGTGTGGCATGTGGCCTGGAGCCCGGTGTGCATTTCCACTGTAAGCCTGGAGGGCAACAGTCCTTGGCCTGCCCCAGAGTCCTAGACGTCCCGCACCATGGGTCTAACTTAATGAAGTACCCTTTCCAACATAAAGAGATGCGGGTGTTTTAGATTCAAAACCATAGGGGTGTGGATGGGGGGGAACGCTGTGCCCTGTATCCAGGACTTACTCCTGGCTCTGCGCTCAGAGAGTAAGCAGAGAGTAGCACTCAGAGTAACTGTCACTCCTGTGGATAGTTAGGAGACCATGAGTGCCGGATCAATGCATGCAAAATGGAAAGACACAAGGCAAGCAAGCGCCTTAATGTCACTCCTGCCTGGATTCTACCATCTCAACCACTTTTAAATGTAGACTGAAAAAATAAAAGCTCTAGAAAAACGTTTTCTAGTCTACACTTTTAAATGTAGGCGGGCCGGAGCGATAGCCCAGCGGGTAGGGCGTTTGTTTGCACGCGGCCGGCCGTGCCGGCCTGGGTTCGATCCCCGGCATCCCATATGGTCCCCCCGAGCACCGCCAGGAGTGATTCCTGAGTGCAGAGCCAGGAGAAACCCCTGAGCATTGCCGGGTGTGACCCAAAAAAAGCAAAAATAAATAAATAAAAATAAATAAAAAATAAATGTAGGCGGGGCTGGGGGGGAGCTTACACTTAGTGTCCTTGCCTCATTGACACAGTTGTGAAAGAATCGTAGATATTTCTTGAGTTTTTTTTTTATTGGAAAAATCAGTGACTTTGTACCCATTAAACAAACATGGGGAAAAATACCACTTACTGCTTTTTTCACTACTCCTCACCTAGGCAAACACTTCTTGATTTCCTGTCTCGGTGAATTTGACCATGCTCTGGGCCTCTCTTAAGTGAAG
Organism: Cryptotis parvus; assembly: GCA_021461705.1. Classification (NCBI taxonomy): domain Eukaryota; kingdom Metazoa; phylum Chordata; class Mammalia; order Eulipotyphla; family Soricidae; genus Cryptotis; species Cryptotis parvus. The sequence goes on from JAJIBD010004202.1 coordinate 25,196, forward strand.
TCACACAGTGTCAGTGACCAGCGTGTCTCATTTAACTCAGTGCTGTAATCAGCCACACCAGTGAGAGTATTATGCCCTCACATCTGTCCCTTCTCCCCACACCCACCTTTCAGCTTCTGCAAAAGATGCTGTGGCGAACGGTACCCACACTGTCCCCAGCTTGCTCTCAGAGGCTGCGGTTGGAAGTGGGCTTCCCAGCCAGCCATACGGTAGTCAGGGCTGAACTTACAGGGTGCACCCACCAAGCAGTCCCACTGCCCTGTCGCATGTTTCCATTTCCCTGTGTCCACACCGACACGTGTTGTTTTCTGTGTTTCCGCTCTAGTCTAGTGCGCGCTGCCTTCCTGGGCATGCCTCTCCACCCCGCCCCAAGAGCTGGCCCCTGCCCATGTCAGAGTTTGGAGTCCGACCTTGTCTGCAGTGATTCTGAGTCCACCCCAGCTGCCGTCATTTCCCCCCTCTCAGGCTTCAGGAGGCCCTCAGCTAGCCTGTACCTGCCGAAGTTTTACCTAAGGCCTTAAGGCTCTACCTGGCCCCAGCCTGCCGCTTCTCTCCACCTCTCTTTCCTGCCTCTGTTAACGTCCCTTTGAACATGCTTCAGACACATGTTGTCATATCCTGCCATGCTTGTGGCCATGCCAGGCTTCTGGGTTCTCATCTCCTTAGGTCTGGAATAGCTTTTCACTTGTGACATCACTCTGGTCAACCCTCACCTTTCCATTATGTTTGAGACAGTGCCCGGCCTTACAGCTGATTTTATGCCGATCAGTATATTTCACTCATGTAAGTCGTGTGGTAGCCCTGGGTGGTCTGCCGGGTGCCAGCCACCCCATAGAGAGCCTGCTATGAGTGAGAGCCCACAGAAGGCATCTGCCTCATGCTGCCATCACATCGTGTCTCGCGCTTGTGTTGCACATCTGACCTTTAGACTGGGTGATGCAGCTATTATCCTTCCCTGAGGTCCTTCAGGGTGGACTTAACAGTTGGTCAAGAACCTGTCAGGAGGCCATTTCCCAGTCTTCCTTGTTTTGAGTTTTAGGGCTCTATCCAGTGATGCTCAGGGGCTACTCCTGGTTTGTGTGCTCGGGGGTCACTTTTGGTATTACTTAAGGGACCGGGACAAGAAATGCTGGGGCTCAAGAGGGTCAGCCACATGCTGGGTAAGTGCCCGAGCACATCCAGGTGGTGGGGCTGAGGGAGTGTGCTGCCATCTGAGCCACAGGCAGACTCAGCACTAAGAGCAGGAAGGAGCCAGGCTATTCCCGCATCTTCTAGCAGGTGAGGGTGAGCCTCCCGTAGACAGGGATAGGGGTGTATTTAAGGTGCCTTTTGGTGGCAGGTTTCCAAATGGCAGAACTGTAAAATGTGAAGCTATCCAGAAACAAGATCTGTAAACTATTGGAGAATGGGGGGGGGGGGGGGAAGTGACAGGAAGAATTACAGGCCAAAGTTTCTTTTTTTTCTTTTCTTTTTTAAGGTTTTGGGAGGAACCAACTGTGTTTTCTATACGGAACATAGTATTTGCCTTCAGCTCTGTGGCTAGTTTTCCAAGCTGGTTGGCATAGCTCTGAGTTCTTGCTTTTTCTGTAAGTCATACAGTATTGACTGTCTTTGTGTTTTGCTCTCCATCTTCAGTAGCAGAATAGACCTACTATAACTAGAAGGGTTTAGTTTGAGCCTGTTCCAGATGTTGAACTCAGCAGAGGGGCCATGGAACCTTCACTTTCAAACACATGAGAGCGCCCCCTGGCTTCCCGCTGCCCTGTTTCATAATGAGTAGTGACTTGAGACCCCAGGCCGACAAGGGTCGCTGGACTAGTAAGAAAGTTTTGAGATATTCTTCCATATCCCTTTTTACTTACTTTCCTTTTGTAGCTGCTTAACCAAAGTCATCTCACATGTACTGATTGATAGTCTATTCATGCTGATGGCTTGTGTTGCGTTCTCCATTTCCTCTTATTACTTCAGAATTACAGTTTTGTTTTGTTTTTTGCTTTTTAGTTGCCCTGGCAATGCTCAGGGGTTACTCCAGGCTCTTCACTCAAGAATTACTCCTGGCAGTGCTCCGGGACCATATGGGATGCTGGGGATCAAACCCGGATTGGCTGCATGCTAGGCATACACCCCACTTGCTGTTATTATCTCAGCCCCTATATTTTCATTCTTGGGTGAATTATTTTTTGGCAATTACCCCATTTTTATAATTGATTATGAAGAGAAATAGAGAAGTCATAGAGAATTAGAAATCATAGAGAAGTCTCTGTAGACATTTCTCTCTGATCCAGATTCACCCACTGAACCCCACAGGTGATTAAACAAATAAAATCCTTAACATTTTAGTTAAGGATTTAACTAAATCACACACACGGGGCAGAGCTGCTACCAGCTCTCCCTGTGCCCAGCCGATCACGAGGCGCCCAGGAGGGATGGTGAGTTCTAGCCCTGGCCCGCCACCCCAGCGGAGCCTCGCAAGAATCCAGATGACCCCCCACTCCATGAGGACCGTCATCTTACACATCTGGACCCCCTCTCCTCAGAGCTCCACCCAGCAGAAGAGCTGATCACAGCCTGGCTCATCGAGACCCACCCTGCAACATTCTTTTTCAAGACAGGCACAGGTATGCTGATCCAGAGACTCACAGACATGGGGCAGAGCTGCTACCTGCTCTCCCTGTGCCCAGCCAATCACGAGGTACCCGGGAGGGATGGCGGGTTCTAGCCCTGGCCTGCCACCCCAGCAGAGCCAGACAACCCCCCCACTCCATGAGGGCTGCCATCTTCCATATCTGGACTCCCCTCTTGTCAGAACTCCACCCAGCAGAAGAGCTGATCATGCCCGGCTTGCGTGGCCGCTTGCGGCTGCACGGTTCATCAATAAATTCTGGAGATCACAGGTGATTACAAGAGTATGCCACCCACATGGCAGAGCCTGGCAAGCTACCCGTGTGGTATTTGATATGCCAAAAACCAATAACAATTATAGACCTCATTCCCATGACCTGATGGAATGGTTTAAGGCTCTGTATGTTCCTGGAGCAAGCAGATGCCCTTGGGCTCTACTAGCATGAGACAGGACAGACGGAGATGTTACTGGTGCCCGCTTGAGTAACTCGATGATGAACAGGAAGACAGTGATACATTTTTGACAGACATATCTATGGGGGGCCAGAGAGATAGAACAAGAGGCAGGCTGTGAAATGCCTTGCATGTGACTAACCCATGTTTGATCCCCACAACCTATATGGTCCTTTGAGCCTCACCAGGAGTGATCCCTAAATGCAAAGCCAGGAGTAAGCCATGAGTACCACCATGTGTGGCCAAAACCCAAAGAAATATAAATAAATAGAACCAGATCTGTTGGAATATTGAATACCTGAAAGAACTGTATGTGAACAACTTTGTAAATCACGGTATTTAAATAAAGTTTAAAAATAAAAAAAAAACAGTTCTGCATTCCTGTGAGCAGGGAAGGGCTCTTAAATTAGAAAACATCAGGTTATCTTTATGCTATGGATCTTTATTACCACTCAGGAAAAACAGTGGCACAGAACAGGGGAACAGTCAAGCCTGTGTTTCCACTACTCTTTGTTTGTTCTGTGGAAGCACTAGGAGGCAGAGCTGGTCCCCAGGCAGGACCCAATGTGGCTGCAAGAAGTAGAGCACCATGCCCCAACATCATGCTCCCTGGTAAGCAGCAAAGCTATTTCCCAAGTCACTGGGCATCAGGCAGGAGACACCCACCCCTAATGCACCAGTGGTCCCTGATAATAGTGGCAGATGTCCCCTGGGTCACAGTGGGGAGCTGCTACAGGACAGAAGCTCCTGCCTCAATCCTGCTTCACTCTTCAACAAACACAGAGTTTCCAGCCTAAGGGTGATGGGCCCTTATACTTTTTGGCTTCAAATGGATGTAGCTGAGAGGTAGGCAGAGACACGGCAAGATGACGATGAGGCACTTGCCAAAACCACTGTCACACTTGGTGAAAGGGGTTGCCAGCCTGTAGAGATACAAGAGAAAATGCATGGGCTCTTGAATAGATGGTGTCTAACATGGCTTTACCCAGCTCTGCCTTCTGCTCTATGTTTCTGCTCTGTGACCATCAGGGTGGCCAGGAAAGGTTAATTTGATTAGGTGATTAGGCTAGTATGATTAGGTGAGGACAAAAGAGGGTGTTAAACAAAGGGCAGTGCTCTAAGCAAAATGATGAGAGAAGCAGATAAGTCTATTTGATTGTTCCCGGGGCCACCCCTGTGATTGATGCTCCACTCCCTGCGGTGTGGAGCATTATAGCTAGAGAGATGTAACATGCCTTCCTTCCAGTGTGTTGGGTGATCCTGGCCAAGGCTTAGTCACACTTCTGCTCTGTAGGTGTGGAGGCAGAAATGTCCACTCGCTGCTGAGTCAGTGTCCAGTAGCTGGAATGCCTAAAGACTATCCAGGGATGGTTCCTTACACTCAAGTCATCCTTCAAGCAGGCAGTCCAGATGCTGAGCAAGATGGTAGCTACTTTATTCTTTTGTTTGTTTGTACCACGTCCAGCAGTGCTCAGGGATTGTCTCTGACTCTACACTCAGAGGTCACTCTAGTAAGGCTGGGGAGACCATCTGGGGTGCTGGGGATCAACCCTGATCAGCCACATGTAAGATAAGCCCCCTGCTGCTCTATCTTCTCCTGCAGAGATCTGTAATGACATGATCTCTGCTATATGCCATTAATGGTTGATTGATCGTGAGAAAAACAATCTGCTTAATTCTAAGTAATGTTTAGGAAGCCTACATGCCAATAACAAAATTAAATATTTATTGCAATGTTTAAGTAGCATTGGCTCAAAAGTTATCAAGGTTTGAGGTATGCCATCTTAAAACCAGCATAAAGGCTTCCCCACCTGATGCTCCCCGCCAGGACACCAAGTTCCATCCACCACCAAATAGTTGATTCTTTACTGTGAGATATTTTTCAAGAATTTTGCTCCTTAGCACTAGCAGAGAAGGAAACATTTATAAATAGTGGTGCACATGGAGGTGACTACAAGAGTATGCCACCCGCACGGCAAACCTGGCAAGCTGCTCGTGTCGTATTTGATATGCCAAATACCAGTAACATTTATATTAGGTCATTCCCATGACCTAATATAATGGTTTGAGGCTCTTTATGTTCCTGGAGCAAACGGATGCCTTTGGGCTCTACTAGCATGAGACAGGACATATGGAGATATTACTGGTGCCTGCTCTAGCAAATAGATGATTAACGGGAAGATAGTGATAGTGATAGCACATGGAGAGACAGGGAATGCTGATCTAGCACTTTGCCCTACAGTCCTGGGATAGGGTGGGAGGTGAATTATTTATATCTGAGGCAGTGCAGCCCTTGTGCTCATATAAATGAGTGCTCATGAAAACCACAGTAAACTAGACAGGCCATCAGGCTCTCTGCATCAGCTATGCCCTTCTCACTGGTCAGTCCATGATTATTTCCCTGAGCAGGAAGAGAAAATAAAGTTACAAAATCAGCACTAAGGCTGCCAAGGAGCGCTGCACTCAGACTGTGCCGAGACTGTTTCTCCCTGAAGGTCTGTGTGCATCAAATTTTAATCACATGTTCTTTGTAACATAAAATTTAGAAAGCAGTAGAAATTTATTTATCCATCTCTCAGATTTGTTTTAGACTCATAAATATGCAAGGATTAAAAATATTTTTTCAATAATTCCCTACTGGTAGAAATAAAATTTCTAATACTGAATGATTGTTAGAGATTTGGAACAAGAGTTGAAGCAAATGCCAAGTCATCAAGATGGAAGGCAGCAGGAAATGTCAGGTTTGAGAGGATAGGATAGAACACTCGTGACATTTGGGGAACCAGATGCAAAATGAATCACGGAAATGAAGATAGTAAAAGATAAGAGAGAGCTCATCTACCAGCTTGGAAACAAATAGAAAACAAGATTACTAAATCTGCGGTAAATCCAGTATTAGAGGTTTGTGATGCTGTGCTATGCTCCTGTTCCCAGTATCTGATTCCTGCTAAGAGGCTTCTCTAACTCCTGCAAGCAGTGGGCATCTGTGACCTAGCACTTTCCCTGCTTCTGGAGGCCAGAATCAACACTCATTTGACATTTGACCAAGGCATTTGACCAAGGCAAATGTGCCTAGCTGCTCGTGAGGCACCTGGGAGGCATGGCGGGTTCTAGCCCTGGCCTGCCACCCCAGCAGAACCTCACAACAAGCCAGACCACCCTCCCTACTCCATGGGGCCCGCCATTTTCTACATCCGGACTTCCCTCGTCACAACTCCACCCAGCAGACCAGACTATCACAGGCTGCACGGTTCATCAATAAATGCTTTATTTAGAGGTGACTACAACAGTATGCCACCCACACGGCAAGCTTGGCAAGCTGCTCGTGTAGTATTTGATATGCCAAGTACCAGTAACATTTGTATTAGGTCATTCCCTTGACCTAATATAATTGTTTGAGGCTCTTTATGTTCCTGGAGCAAGCGGATGCCTTTGGGTTCTACTAGCATTTGACAGGACATATGGAGATATTACTGGTACCCGCTCTAGCAGATAGATGATTAATGGGATTATAGTGATAGTGATTTGACCAAAGATCACATCATTGGTGATACATTGTGTTATAGTAATATTTATTATTGTTGTGCAACAAAACACAGGAAAGGTAAAAACAATTCCTTTGCATTTTTCTCAAAAAGAAAGTTAGTGGCCAAGGAGAAAGCTCGAAGGCCTGTCTGTGGCCTTGTATATAGAAGCCCCAGACGGCAGACCTGTCCTTCATACAGCCGCTGCCAGCATACCTGGGTGTGCCCCTCCTGGTTTCTAACACCACTGAAAGCAGCCCCACCAAAGTAGATTTTAATTGTTGCTACAAATCAATTGATTTTTAGTCGCCTAGTTTAGAAAACAAGTCACGGAATAACATAAAGATGTCCCCACCAGTGCCTCCAGAGAACTCCTGACTAGAGCGTTTGAGTCCCAGCCTTGTCCAGGCTGTACTTGAAGATCTGAGGACTCCCCTTGAAGAAGGGCACTCCCCTGAGGATGGGCACACCCCAGAAGAAGGCAATCTCTCTGTGGAAGGACTTACTTCTGAGGAAGGGTACCCCACTGAGGAAAAGCAAACCTGAGGAAGAGCACTCTCCTGAAGGGCAAACCCCTGAGGAAGGGAAGACCCTGAGGAAGGGCAGACCCCTGAGGAAGTACAGACCCCTGGGGAAGGGCAGACCCCTGAGGAAGGACAGACCCCTGGGGAAGGACAGACCCTGAGGAAGGACAGACCCCTGAGGAAGGACAGACCCCTGGGGAAGGACAGACCCCTGGGGAAGGACAGACCCCTGGGGAAGGACAGACCCTGAGGAAGGACAGACCCCTGGGGAAGGGCAGACCCCTGAGGAAGGACAGATCCCTGGGGAAGGGCAGACCCCTGAGGAAGGACAGACCCCTGGGGAAGGACAGACCCTGGGGAAGGACAGACCCCTGGGGAAGGGCAGACCCCTGAGGAAGGACAGACCCCTGGGGAAGGACAGACCCCTGGGAAGGACAGACCCTGGGGAAGGACAGACCCCTGAGGGAAGGACAGACCCCTGGGGAAGGAATACCCCTGGGGAAGGGCAGACCCCTGGGGAAGGGCAGAACCCTGAGGAAGGGCAGACCCCTGAGGAAGGACAGACCCCTGGGGAAGGACAGACCCCTGGGGAAGGACAGACCCCTGGGGAAGGGCAGACCCCTGAGGAAGGACAGACCCCTGGGGAAGGACAGACCCCTGGGGAAGGACAGACCCCTGGGGAAGGACAGACCCCTGAGGAAGGACAGACCCCTGGGGAAGGAATACCCCTGGGGAAGGGCAGACCCCTGGGGAAGGGCAGAACCCTGAGGAAGGACAGACCCCTGGGGAAGGACAGACCCCTGGGGAAGGGCAGACCCTGGGGAAGGACAGACCCCTGGGGAAGGGCAGACCCCTGAGGAAGGGCAGACCCCTGGGGAAGGGCAGACCTCTGAGGAAGGGCAGAACCCTGAGGAAGGGCAGACCCCTGGGGAAGGACAGACCCCTGGGGAAGGAATACCCCTGGGGAAGGACAGACCCCTGGGGAAGGGCAGAACCCTGAGGAAGGACAGACCCTGGGGAAGGGCAGACCCCTGGGGAAGGACAGACCCCTGGGGAAGGGCAGACCTCTGAGGAAGGACAGACCTCTGAGAAAGGGCAGACCCCTGGGGAAGGACAGACCTCTGAGAAAGGGCAGACCCCTGGGGAAGGACAGACCCCTGGCAAGGACAGACCCCTGAGGAATGACAGACCCTGAAGAAGGGAAGACCCCTGGGGAAGGACAGACCTCTGAGGAAGGGCAGGCCCCTGGGGAAGGGCAGACCCCTGAGGAAGGACAGACCCCTGAGGAAGGGCAGACCTTGGGGAAGGACAGACCCCTGAGGAAGGGCAGACCCCTGGGGGAAGGACAGACCCCTGGGGAAGGACAGACCCTGAGGAAGGACAGACCCCTGGGGAAGGAATACCCCTGGGGAAGGACAGACCCCTGGGGAAGGACAGACCCCTGGGGGAAGGGCAGACCCCTGGGGAAGGACAGACCTCTGAGGAAGGGCAGGCCCCTGGGGAAGGGCAGACCCCTGAGGAAGGACAGACCCCTGGGGAAGGACAGACCCCTGAGGAAGGGCAGACCTTGGGGGAAGGACAGACCCTGAGGAAGGGCAGACCCTGAGGAAGGGCAGACCTCTGAGGAAGGACAGACCCCTGAGGAAGGGCAGACTCCTGGGGAAGGACAGACCCCTGGGGAAGGACAGACCCCTGGGGAAGGACAGACCCCTGGGGAAGGACAGACCCCTCAGGCGATGCTTGGGGGACCGTATGCAGTACTGGGGATCGAACCCGGTTCAGCTACATGCAAGGCAAGCACTCTACTGGATGTATTATCGCTCTGGCCCTGGCAATTAACTTTTTTGCTTAGTTCTCTTGAGGGAGTACCTATTTCAACCAAAAGAGTTGTGGTGTTTGCACTCCTGAAATTCATATGGAACAATAAACCCCCCAAGGATAGCTAAAGCAATCCTTGGGAAAAAAGAAGATGGGAGGCATCACCTTTCCCAACCTCAAACTGTACTACAAAGCAGTAGTAATTAAAACAGTGTGGTATTGGAATAAAAACAGACCTGTGGACCTATGGAATAGAATTGAGTATCCTGACACCCAACCTCAAAGACGTGATCAATTAATCTTTGATAAAGGTGCAAAGAGTCCAAACTGGAGTAAGGAAAGCCTCTTCAACAAGTGGTGCTGGGAAAACTGGACAGCTACATGTAAAAAATGAATTTGGGCCTATGTCTAACACCTTGCAATAAATCAGATCAAAATGGATTAAAGATCTCAATATCAGACCTGAATCCGTAAAGTACGCTGAAAAAAATATAGAAAAAACCCTCCACGACATTGAAGCTAAAGACATCTTCAAAGGTCAAACACCATTAACAAAGCAACTAGAAGAAAAGATAAACATATGGGACTACATAAAACTAAAGAGCTTCTGCACCTTGAAAGAAACAGTGACCAAGATAGAAAGACAGTCCACAGAATGGGAAAGAATATTCACCCAATACCCATCTGATAAGGGGCCAATTAATATCCAGGATATATCAGGCACTGGTACAGTTATATAAGAAGAAATCAGCCAACCCCATTAGAAAATGGGGAGAAGAGATTAACAGAAACTTTGACAAGGAAGAAATTCGAATGGCCAAAAAGGCATATGAAAAAATGCTCATCATCACTAATCATCAGAGAGATGCAAATCAAAACAACAATGAGATATCATCTCACACCACAGAGACTGACCCATATCCAAAAGGGTAAAAGCAAAAAGTACTGGCTTGGATGCAGGGAAAAGGGGACTCTCATACATTGTTGGTGGGAATGTCGACTTGTACAACCTTTCTGGAAAGCAATATGGACATTCCTCCAAAGACTAGAAATTGAGCTCCCTTTTGTCCCAGCCATACCACTCCTGGGAATATACTCTGGGAAGCCAAAAACACACAGCGGTAACACAATCCACACTTTTATTTTTATAGCAGCACTATTTACAATAGCCGGAACCTGGAAACAACCAGTATGCCCGAAAACTGATGACTGGATAAAGAAACTTTGGTAAATCTACACAATGGAATACTATGCAGCTGTTATGAAAAATGAAGTTATGAAATTTGCCTATAAATGGATGGACATGGAAAGGATCATGTTGAGTGAAATTAGTAGTAAGGAAAGAGAGATATAGAATGACTGCATTTATTTGCATGACATAAATATATATGTATATATATGTATGTATATACATATATATACATACATATTATGACACCAAAATCCAATGTCAGGCGAAACGTGGATCAGGAGGTCTTACCAAAAGTGAAAATTACCACAAACGTGAGGGAGTCAGAGGTTAGGTAAGACAGAGAAGGGAACATGTGTGAATAAATGTCGAAAGGGCTAATACCAACCTAGAACTGAGCATTAAATACAGGCAAAAAATGCACATGATGGCCTCTAAGTGTATGTAGTGTAACCCACAATGTGTAAGAGAAGGAAAAGAGAGGGAGAGAGAAAAGAGATAAAGAACCTGCCATTTAGGCAGGCTATGGGAGGGGGAGGGAATTGGGGACATTGGTGGTGGGAAATGGGCACTGGTGGAGGGCGGGGTGCTGGAACACTATGTGACTGAAACCTCCAAACATGAAAACGTTGTAATTGTATATATCATGATGGTATAATAAAATATTTAAAAAAAATAAAATAGAAAATAAAAAGAGTTGTGGTGTTTATAATTTTAAACTTTTTATTTTTTCTAGTTGCCACTCCTGGCAGAACTGGAACTAGGCACGCAGTGCCGGGACCTAACTGCGCCTTGCACACGCAGGCTAGTGTTCTGTTCCAGAGCCACAGATCATCCTGCATTCATTTGTTAATTGTTCATCCTGGAGGTGGACTAGTCTTTGGCTGTCTTGCTGAGTCTCTGCTGTTGAGCCTGAGGCGGGAGATGTCAGCAGCTGCAGACAGTGCCTCAGTTTCCTCCGACAATTGCTGACCCTCAGCCGTTTAGGTGCTGCCAGCCGGTTGTTTATAGACTTTGGAGTTCTTGCTCCTCATGTTCTCGGGGGCTTTCCTCCCTTCCCTCTGACATCCTGCATTTCAGTCTTCTGAGCTCATGGTCCGAATTCCCAGTGCTCAGAATCTTCTTCCTCTAAAGTTTCCTGCCGCTTCCTGCTCCCTCTAAACCAGGTCCTGATCTCCCACAAGGAAAAATCAGCCCTCTGCTCTTTTAGAAACACTATCTGACTTTGTTCAGGGTCTCATTTTTTTTTCTCAGAGGTTCCTCTATGCACTTCCTGGCAAATAAGGTTAGCTAGCTTAGACATCTTCTCTCCTGAAAAGTGCTACCTGCCTTCAGCTGACACAGCTGCCTGTTGCTGTTACCACTTCAGGACACCCCCAACCTGTGCCACTTAGTACAGAGCACCCCAGTAATGCAACTCCACACACCTCCAGCAGACACCATTTCATACAGCACAACCCTGCAATGCAACTTGAGCATTTCCCAGCATACCCCGGGAACCGCACAGCTCAGCAGGGCAGCCCCACACGTGGTGTTGGACACCGGTTCGTTGGCTTGCTTGCATGAGATATGAGCACCTTGTGGTGTGGGTCTGTTCTGAGCCAATGGGGTATGATCTCTGTTATGTGAAGCTTCTATGCTCTCTAACTACATTCTGCTCATTGTTCTCCTTGGTGGGTGACCTTTGTCATCTGCGAGTTCAGGGGGCAAGTGATAAGAACCATGAGCTGTGGTGTACCCCCCGGTAGCTCCTGTCAGCGGTGTGGCCCCAGCTCCCTCTCACCTCCTTTCTCCGGCTCCTCGCACAGGGATTGTCTTTGCTCATTATGGGCCTGTCTGGAGACAGCAGAGGAAGTTCTCTCATGCAACCCTTCGCCATTTTGGCTTGGGGAAGCTGAGCCTGGAGCCCAGGATCATCGAGGAGTTCAAGTTTGTGAGAGAGGAGATCCGCCAGGCATGGAGGGGCCGCCTTCAGCCCCCTTCCCGCCGTCAACAGCGCAGTGTCCAACATCATCTGCTCCCTCTGCTTCGCCAGCGCTCGACCCCACGGACGGTGAATTCAAGAAGATGCTGCAGCTGATGTCGCGCTCGTTGGAGATCTGCCTGAACACACAGGTCCTGCTGGTCAACATTTGCCCCTGGCTCTACTACCTGCCCTTCGGCCCGTTCAAGGAACTACGGCAGATCGAGAAGGACATCACTGTCTTCCTTAAGAAGATCATCAGAGACCACCGAGCGTCCCTGGACGCGGAGAACCCCCGGGACTTCATCGACATGTACCTCCTGCACATGGAGGGAGGAGCAGAGGCTTGGCGGTGACAGCAGCTTCGACGAGGAGTACCTGTTCTACATCATCGGGGACCTCTTCTTCGCCGGCACGGACACCACAACCAACTCTTTGCTTTGGTGCCTTCTGTACGTGTCACTGAACCCCGATGTCCAGGGTAAGTCATGGTGTCCTTTATCTGTGGTCGAATCAGGTAGTTTCAGTCAGGATCAGCAGCCTGGTGCTGCCAAGTTCTCCTCACATGGTCGCAAGCTGGACCGTAGGAGGGAGATGCTTGCTTCGCAGAGAGAGTGTGGGGGTGTGGTGGAGGGGGGGTAACAGCGACAGTGCATGTCCTAGTGCCCTTCCCTGGTCTGCCCTCAGTCTGTCTAGGGACCACACTCACGCCTGACTCCTGACAGGGGTCCCTCCTGACCAGCTTTTGGGGTGCCAGGATCACCCTGGTTTTAAAGCCACAGATGCTGCTGCTTTATTTTATTTTGGCATTTTGGGTCACACCTGGCAAAGCTCAGGGATTACTCCTGGCTTGCATTTAGGAATTACTCCTGGCGGTGCTTAGGGGGGACCATATGGGATGCTGGGAATTGTTGGCTATGTGCAAGGCAAACACCCTACCCGCTGGCTATCACTCTGGTCCCTCACAGATTCTGCTTCTGTGTGGAGTCTCAGTGGAGGAAGTAACCTCAGAGAAGAACAGTGTTCAGAGCTGAGGGCGTCATGGGGCTGTCTACACCCACCCGCTCAGGAGTGCTTGTGATTCTCAGCAATTACCAGCCCCCTCACCCCAGCAGTGGCTTCCTGTGGCTGTTGCACAGAAATGGTCCATGACCCCTTTCGTTGATGACCCCATGCCCAATGGCCATGAAGCCACGCGGCCGCCCACGTCTATTCTAGATATTGGAGGGATTGGGCATCACCCAGGGGCAGGAATCAAGTTGTGGGCAGGCCCTGTCCTCGCTGCTTCCCACTGCCCTGGCCGGCATCCCCCGCAGCTCCTCGCTTCAAGGCTGTCCATGCTGCCTTTCTCTCCCGGCCCCTCCTCCTGTAATTCCAACACATCAACCTGCGTCACTAGAGCAGAAAGGCAAGGGTGAGCTCCTGGCCCTCGGTTCAGTCCCATGCGAGGGAGCTCTTGACAGGCCTCCAGGGCCAGCTGGACACCCTCCAGCTTCCCGAGCCCACTACTGAGAGATCGTGGTTTCCTGTGGGGGACAAGTGCAGTTGGGTTATAGTGACCCGAGTCTGGCCGCTCAAAAACAACCTGGTCTTGATCTCGCGTGGTTTGGGGATCCTCCCTCCCAGCTGGTGTGGCCTAGGGTTTGCTCTGAAGTCACAGTCAAGGTGTCATGGAGGTTTGCTGTCACCTCCTAAGCCCCAAAGTGAGGGAACTGACAGAGGGAGAAGAGTGGCCTTGTGCTCCAAGCACAGAGCGGCACACGGGCATTAGGTGCCGTGGTTTCCTCCTTGTTCTCTCGGTCACCTGAGACCCACTTGGTGCCAGGCAGAAGGGGATGGAGCTGGACTGTGAACCCCAGAGTCAGGGTCCCACATCATGCTGCCACATGCGACCTCCAGCGTCCAGAGCCCCCTGAATGCAGGTGGCTTTGTCCTTGTCTGCGTCTGCTTCCCTTCCAAGAAGCTGGGGGTCCAGGCTCCTCAAGGCTGCCCCGGTACTCTCTGTCTCTCCCTGCTCACCTCCACGCTTTGTTCTTTGCATGCATGTGTGTGCATGCATGTGTGCACATGTGTGTTGCAGCGAAGGTTCATGAAGAAATAGAGCGGGTCATCGGCCGGGACCGAGCCCCTTCCCTCACAGACAAGGCGCAGATGCCATACACAGAGGCCACCATCATGGAGGTGCAGCGGCTGACCGTGGTGGTGCCCCTCGCTATCCCCATATGACCTCAGAGGACACAGGCAAGTCCAGGGCCTCCTGTCTGCTCTGCGCCGCTGGAGGGGAGCCGGGACCTCATCCTGGGGGCATTACAGGGAGGCTGCAGGGTCCTTGGCCACTTTGCAAGGGTCCAGCACTATATCACGGGTAACGAAGTGTCTGGGTGTTGTGTTTTCCTCTCCATTGACCCTCCTTGGTGTCTGTGGCCCAGGCTGCCCCGTGGCACCGTGTGAGGGGGTTGTGCTAGGAGCAGGGATGACTCCCCCTTCTGAGAGATGCCTGTGGGGGAGCCACTTGGACTCTAGAATGAAAGGAGTCCCACTGTGGACCGTGCTGCCCCATTTGCACAGTTCTGCAACCAAAGTGAACGTGTCAAGGGCCCCAAATACCCCAAGTACCCTACCCACGAGGAGCTGGCCTGCGGGGGCCGCCTGACATGGAACTGCGGGGGGCTGCAGGAGCAATGCTGCAAAGTCACATCACATTTGCTGCACCCTTTTTGGCCCCTTGGAGCAGTGCTGGGTGCCAGGATCCTCTGGGCCTGATGTCAGCCCAGGCATAGCTGGGCCCTTCCTTCTCATGGACTCCACACACACCAAGCTTCGTTCAAGTGTTGGGAGTGTGTGGGGACACATTTCCCTGGTGCTCTCTGTGCTCTTTTCATTGTAAGGTTCTCAGGGCCCCGTTTACAACCTCCTTGGTGCCCTCCTATGCCCCCTCTCCCACCCAGCACCCTGGGATGGTGATATCCTGCCCTCAGACACCTGAACATTTGCAGCAAATTGAGATGCAGTAGGTGACTGGCCTTTCCCCACCCGTACCTGAGATTGGGATGGGGGGGGAAGCATTTCTAAAACCTGTCAAATAACGCTTTGCTTCTATGTCTCTCAGTATTTCAAGGCTACAACATTCCCAGAGGCACACTGGTATTGCCCAACCTGTGGTCAGTGCACAGAGACCCGGCCATTTGGGAGAAGCCCAATGATTTCTATCCTGATCGGTTTCTGGATGAGCAAGGACAGCTTATTAAGAGAGAAACTTTTATTCCTTTTGGGATAGGTCAGTTCAACTTCATATGTACTTACTGGTATAATTTTAAACATAGAACGAAATGTGTCTTTTATTGTAGCTTATGCACAAATTTTTTTTTAAATATTGTTCTTGTTTTTGTTTTCCTCTTGGTAAGCTAATATATGGGGTAAGACACTTAGATAATTGCGGGAACGCTGGGGCACCCTGCACAAAATCCGAGAGCAGGGTCAGGGATTCCCTTTTGTCCCAGGGGATCAGCGGCCGGCGGATGGAGAAAGATGCAAGAATCCGGGGAAGTTTCAAAATGGTTTACTTAACACAGTTTCAGGCATAAAAATTAACAATAGGAAAAATCCTGTGCTTAGGATTCCTGGCTAGGACCCCAGCCACATGTAGGCCAAGATGGCGGCCACCACATGTTAAGGTCCTATAGAGAGGAGACAGAGACAAGGTTCCAGTAGAAAGGGGGAGAGAGCGACCCAAAAGAGAGTGAAGAGAGGAAGCAGCCCAGTTTTATATCCCTGTAACCCAGACCTCTCACTTCTATGGGAAGCTGGAAGGGTTAAATGCCCTCAGGTAATTTCTCCCAGGCCGTCACCTAGGCCCTTTTAGATGTTAATGTCACTGAGCCAGGATTGGCCTAGGAAATGCCTTTGCAGGGTAGAGAGGGAGGGGCTTCTGAGATGAACTGTATCTCAGGATACAAAGGCATGCATCAGTACCAAAGAATCTCTATAGCTAGTTAAATATTTCTCCAAGCCTTCACAAGAGTCTCTTCTACTTCACGGTAGTTTTGTATTTTAGTTACCTTTGAGTTATCAGGGAGCCATGCTTGCTTTCTTGGAGGCAAACAGAATTTCTCTCTGGTCTAATTACTTAGAGATCCAACGTGGCCAGGTAAATATACCGGTAAGATCTAGCTAGTCTCACGATAATTGTGGCAGCATGAGAGAATATTTATACCAGCCAGTTTAGAATACATGGTCAG
This sequence comes from Cryptotis parvus, assembly GCA_021461705.1. Lineage (NCBI taxonomy): Eukaryota > Metazoa > Chordata > Mammalia > Eulipotyphla > Soricidae > Cryptotis > Cryptotis parvus. Next base: position 41,527 of record JAJIBD010004202.1, read on the forward strand.
ATATGCTGCCACATTTAAACTGCCCTCCTGTCTGCAGGAGGCAATCCAGAGCAGATGCAGAGGCTCTGGGCAGGTGTACTGCAACAGATAATACATTGCTACCTGCTCATTTCAGCTTCAGAGACAAAGTGAAGCCCAGGTACATAGCAAAGGCAGAAAGCATCTGCTTTATATGTATGGTGGGGGAGAGGGGGACAGGTTTGGCTCACTGAACACTAAGCCAAGAGCAATCCCTGAGAACCAAGCCAGGGTAGCTACAGACTCTTCCCAGTGTGCCCCAGGAGCCAAAGGAAAGTTGAAAGCAGGTTCCTCCTACAGAAAACATTTTCTCTGACTCCCTTTCTCCTTGGCTTTCCAGGCAAGGTCAGGCAAGTGGGAAGTGGGCTTGTCTCTGGCTCCTGTTGAAGATAAAGATTTATAAGTACAGGTTAAAATGTCAGCCTCGAGGGGCCGAAGTGACAGTCCAGCAGGTAGGGCGTTTGCCTTGCATGGGGCCTATCCAGGTTCAATCTCCGGCATCCCCTATGGCTTGCTGAGCACCATCAGGAGTAATTCCTGTGTGCAGAGCCAGGAGTAACCGCTGAGCATTGCCAGGTGTGAACCAAAGACGCAAAGAACAAAATAATCATAAAATAATAAAATGTCAGCTCAGGGAAGAGAGATAGGACAGTGGCCAGTGTCCTGCATGTGGCCACCCCTATCTGATCCCTGGCATTGCATGGTCCCCCGAGCACTACCAAGAGTGTCCCCAAGGCACAGAGCTGGGAGTAGCTCCGAGGACTGCTGGGTATGGTCCCCAAACCCAAAAATAAGTAAATATGCACTTGGCATAGGTTTTCTTTTTGGGTCACACCTGGCAATGCTCAGGGGTTACTCCTCACTCTTCGCTCAGGAATTACTTAATTACTCCTGGCAGTGCTCGGGGAGCATATGGGATGCCTGGGAACGAACTCGGGTCAGCTGCATGCAAGGCAAATGCCCTACCTGCTGGACTATCGCTCTGGCCCTTGGCATAGATTTTTACCAGCAGATACCATAGTCTTTGGGGACCATTTTCTTTGAAAACTTTGTTTTATGTGGGTTTTGTATTTGGATTCTATCTGGTGGATCTCGGAGCTTATTCCTGGTTCTGTGCTCAGGGATCACTCCTGATAGGACTTGGGGAATCATATAGGATGTTGGGGATCGAACCTGGCTTGGCCCTGTGCAAGGCAAGCACTTTCATCCCTGTTCTGTCTCCGATTTCTCTGATTTTGAGACTGAGCTATTGCATGTGAGTGGGGAGAAAGGGGCCATTATCACCCCACTTCTCTTGGTCTCTTTCAGGGAAGCGGTATGCATGGGTGAGCAGCTGGCCAAGATGGAGCTCTTCCTGATGTTCGTGAGTCTGATGCAGAGCTTCACGCTTGCCCTGCCAGAGGACTCTAGGAAGCCCAACCTGGCTGGGAAGTATGGCCTCACCCTAGCCCCCCACCCCTTTAATGTGATCGCCTCACAGAGATGACGCTGCGGAGAGGCCACAGCAGGGCCATGCCACGCACACGCTGACCCTGCCTGGGCTTATATTCCAGAGGCTGGAAGAGGGCAGAGCCCCTGGCAGGGTCCCTCAGCAAGAAGCAGTGTCCGTGATTGAGGGGCTGGAACCAGCAGGGGCCTGGCCTCTTCTGGCAAGCCTGTCCCCTCTCTCACATCTAGGCCATTGTCCAGGTGCGGGAGGGCACCTAACTTGCCTCTCCCTGACTCCTGGACATGAGCCAAGTCCTGGTCACCACATCTTTGCTGAGCTCTGAGAATATCCCAGGATGAGGGTGGAGGAAGGCCTGATGGAGTGCAGAGCCAAGGGGTGCCTGTGGCGAGCGGACCCGAACACTGGGTCAGGGTCTGAAGTGTCTGTGGCCCAGATGCTGGCACAGGAGTGTGGGTGCTCCCTCACTACTGGCTCTTTTGTGCAAGATTCAAGTTTTTCTGTCTCTGGACTTTGGGCCCTTGCCTGGCCTGCAGAAGATGGGTTATTGTGGGGAATTCCAGGCAGCCACGAGCTCGGGCACTATAGCCATGGCCCCTACTCATGGGTTCTGGCTTCTTTTTTGGGGGGGTGTGGCTCTGGCTCCTGATGTGAGCCCCGAGCAGTAAGCAGGAAGACATGAATGGTGAGATTGGCCAGGAAAGGGTTGGGAGTGGCTCAGCACTGTCCTTGCTGCAGCCTGGCTGCCTGCGTGCTGTGGTTGAGTGCTCTCACACAGTAAAAAGTCCCCATGAGAAGGTTCTGGGAAAAGGCCATAGCCTCTTCCAGTGGGTGTTTGGGAAAGCGTGGGGTATTGGGCTGCTGTGAGCTTCTTCCTGCTAAAGGACAAGGCTATGTGGGCAGCTTGGTCAGCCACAGGTCATCCTGCCTGGGGTCCCAGAGGGCACTATCTGCCCTCTCTGAGCTGCTCCACTCAGCCCAAGGCAGGGTCCCCACTGTGCTTTATGTAGAGATGACGGAAATGTAGCCCCATCAGCAGGTGCGCTGAGGGCTCTGGCCAACTCACAAGTGGAAAGGGACCCAGAGCGCCCGGCTGGAAGAGGCCGCCAGGTTCCGGGGGTGATGGTGGAGGCGCCTCATGTCGGAGAGCCTGGGGGGAGCTCTGCAAGGCCAACCCTCCTGGAGTCCCACCTCCCTGCCAAACCACCCTTTATCTTCCCCAGAAGACAATCCCACGAGAGGATGTAAACTGACTCACACAATGCCTTAAACTGGAGCACTTTAAAGAATAAAGCATCTTTCTGTGGAGAGTCACTGAGAAGTGCTTTTCCACACATGTGGTGGCATGATTTTTGGACGTTATGATTTGTTGAAATCGCAAGGCATACATTTATTGAAATGGGAAAACAATAGTATTCTGTTTTCTAAAATACCCGACAATCCAGTTTTTAGTCATCTTTAGCATAATTTCTGATGCTTTTATTAAACATTTTGACAGAGAGACCATCGTGTTGGGTGTTTCTGTTTGGTTTTCACTGCAACACAGAATTCGGTCTTGTCAGACTTCAAGGCGGAGATGGAAGGAGGCCATGACTGCTCCGCTCCGATCCTGCTGGTCCCTCATGGGAAGAGAGGTGGTGCTGCACACACACTGAGGGCTCAGTCCTAGGGAGGGAACTACAGCATTAATGTGTCCCGAGAGCCCCAGAACAGGACCGCGGCACGGCAGGGACCTGGCTCCCACCGCAGGGTCTGGCGCCACCTGAGGGACAGATGAGTCTGTACAAGCCCACTGTGGCCCGGACCGTGTCTGTGGCAGCTCAGGGAGCAGAGCCCTCCAGTGGCCTCGGCTTTGCTGTTACCACAAATGGGTGAGCAGCTCTCCCAGTGTCCTCGCTATCCCGCTGGCCCCAATTGCTGTCTTCCCTCTCTGTCTTCCCCAAGTACAGGACTCTGGGGAATGGGGGGATGGGGTCGTATCCTTCTCAGACCCCAAAGAGCCCTTATCCCCCAGCCCTAGGATAAGACTCGGAGACAGTGGTCAGCTTGGGACCTGGACATAGGCTGTAGCAGCTGCCGACTGACCTCTACTGATGCCTTGATCTCACCCGGACAGGAGCAAACATCTGTCATGTATCTGGCGCCCGGCCTGGTGTATTAGTTCCCGAATAGAGACAGAAACTTGCTGATGTCATCATGCTGCTGCTTCCGCCCCACTAAACCTGCCTCCCTTTTCTAGGCCAGAGGTGCTCTTGGCTGCGGTTTTCAAGATGATGAGGTTCAGGGAGCCCTTTCCCCTCCCACCGCCCCTCTCTTTCTTGATATCTTTGCTGCCAGATTTAAGAAATCATCACTGAACCTGGTGCCGGGAGGTTTCTCCTGTTCTAAGAGTTTTAGAATTTTAACTTTTATGATCTATTTCAGTTTAGTTTGTTTTTATGTATGGCATAAGGTAAAGGTATCAGGTATCAGGAAGAGTCAGAATAGGGACCAAGATAGAATAGTGTAAAACAAATGCTATTCTTAATGATATTTAATGACATAAAAGGCTCAGATACAATTTTAAAGGAAGCCATAAACCTACATGAGCTATGCTCCCTCTTTTTAAAGACAATTTTCGAGTATAAAACTTTGGCTAGTTTATTGTTTAACTGTTCATAATCAGCAGTGCTGGTGGGGCCAGGCAGTGCCAGGGTGGACACAGCAATGCTAGGGGTAAACCCATGACCTTCATACCCCAGGCACATGCTCTACTATTTAAGCCTCTTTCCCCACTTCCAATAAAACCAACCAACCTTCCTTCCTTCCTTCCTTCTTCCTTCCTTCCTTCCTTCCTTCCTTCCTTCCTTCCTTCCTTCCTTCCTTCCTTCCTTCCTTCCTTCCTTCCTCCCTCCCTCCCTCCCTCCCTCCCCTCCTTCCCTCCTTCCTTCCTTCCTTCCTTCCTTCCTTCCTTCCTTCCTTCCTTCCTGTCACACCTGCCAATACTCAAGGGTTACTTCTAACTCTGCAGTCAGTAATTACTTCTGGCAGTGCTCAGGGACTATATGGGATGCTAGGGATCTAACTAGGTTGGCTGCATGCAAGGAAAACACCCTACCCCCTAGACTACTGCTTTACTCCCCTCCCCACCCCCTGGCTTAAAATCTTTAAAGGAAAGAGTACTACTGAAATATATTTTCCCTAAGGGTCTGTAATTAAATTAATGCCATTTAGCTCTATCAATTCATTGTTCAAAGGAAACATAATTGTATGGAAGCAATAAGGCCTTGGCCTTTTCTGGAATTAACCCACGTGTGTTGGCAGCAACTCCTGAGGGCTGGGAGATCCCTCTTGTGGGGAGGGCTGCTGGGTCAGGCCACAGTGGGGAGCGGGACCATGGGAAGGTGGCACACTTCAGACGCAAGTTCTGCCTCTTCCTGCTGGGACATGCCACATGGCCTCTGGCCTCGGTTTCCTCATCTGTCACACATGTAGTGTGTGTGACAGATGACTGGTCTCTCCAGTCTCAGTTCTTCTCCTGTCATTACTGCTTTCCATGTCAGACACCCCAGCAGAGCCTGTGAACATATAACCATAATATCCCCCATTGCCCCTCTATAGGTCTCTGATGGAGAGAGCTGGGGGGGGTCTCTCTGACCCCCACCTTCTGCCTCTCAAGACAGTGGCATATTCTTGAGTAAATAGGTGATGGAGGGGGACTGTGTCAGGCGGAAACAGGCACAGGGATGAAGCTCTGCTCTGTACACCAGTGTGTGTTCTTGGTAAGTGTGTCCCCTCCCCTGAGCTGATTTACTCTGCTGTCATAACAGACTCTAGATCTTGTCGCTGGAGGCCTTTAGACTCAGTGTGGTTACAAACATTGTTGTCTAGGCTCCTCCCAGACCAATTCCATCAGAACTTTAGCAAGGAATGGCTCAAGTAGCACTGATTCCACAATGGCCAAGAACAAAGAAAGTGTGTTTGTAGGAGCACAATGCCAAGAATAGTCCAACTGAAGGACTCCAAAGATATGGAGAGAGTGTGTTGGGGTCCTGCTGTCTATCAGCTAGAGCAGCCTTGCCTGGATTTAGCTTTTGAGCATTTGAAATGTGGCCAGTTTTTGTTATTTTTGTAAACTATCAGATAGCAAGGACTTCACATAAAACATTATTTATTTTTAACTAAATGCCTTCTATTTTGCATATTAAAATGATTAACTTTTTGAATTTTTTAATACTTTGGGCCAGATCTGGCAATGCTCAGGAGTTACTCCTGTCTCTGCACTCAGGAATCATTCCTGGCAGTACTCTGGGACCATATGGGATACCAGTGATTGAACCCAGGTTGGCCATGCGCATGGTAAATGCCTTACCCATGATACTATCTCTCCAGCCCCTAAAATTATTGACTTTTGGATATATTAGGTTAAATAAAAATAATTTAAAATAGGCCTTGGGGCTGGAGAAATCATAAAGGTATTAGAGCACTTGCCTTGGGTTTCACCGACCTCAGTTCAGATCCCTGGCACCTTATAGGGTCCCTTGAGTACTCTCTGAAGTGATCATTGAACACAGTCAGAAATAAGCCCTGAGCACTGCTGGGTGTAGCCCCAAAACTAAACCAAACCAAAACCTTTAAAAAAATTGTCCAAGCAGGTGTCAAGTTTCTGTATAAAGACACAGTACTCAGGATAGCACAATGTAGGCATCGAATTCCACAGATCTGAGAGGCAAAGTTGCCATAACTAGAAGGTGCCAGTTTGTTACAAAGGTGCTGCTGTAGAGGGTGCGGGAGCAGGTGGAATTTGGGGTGGAGTTCTCCAGGGGTGCTCAGGTCTGGCTCAGCCTGAAAGTTCGGGGTTGATAGCTCATCCTTGGTGCTGTAGGGCTAGGTGAGGTGGCTCATGCCAGGAATTGGACTCAGGGTGTCCCAGACCTCTGTGCCAGCTCCTGCCCCTTCCTGTGGCATTTTCCCCAGTGGCACTGCACTGAGTGGCTCTCCTGGGTCTCAGAAATGCGTGGCCTAATGCCAATAAGGCAGAAGCAGTGCAGATGGACGACAGCCATGTGTGAAAAGCTAAGGAAAGACTCTTCTAAAGAGAGGGGAAGCATCTTAGAGACCTCAGTTGTCCAGAGTCCAGGAAGGCCCTAATCAATCTCTGAGAAGTTTCCTCTTACTTTGAGCCTCCGGTGACTCAGATGGCTAGTAGATTACTGGGCCATCTGTAGACAGCGAGTGACTATTTTCTTATTTTTTTTTTTTTGGTAGGGTGGGGGCTACACCTGGCAGTGCTCAGAGCTTGCTCCTGGCTCTGCTCAGGGATCACTGCTGGCAGGATTCAGGGGAACTTTTATGATACTGGGGCTGGCCAATGCAAGGCCTTAATTCCTGTACTATCTCTTGGCCTCAGGCAGGCATCTTTTGAAGCTAGGTAATAAAAAACATGGTACCTTCTACTTTTGTTCCTTTGTTCCAGAAGCAGCCAGCTGCCACCCATGAGGCCAGTAGAAGTCCTGCACAGCCCCCATCTGAGGGGGGCATCAACCAGCAAGTGACTGTAATCTTAAATCACATCGGAAGGCAGCCTCAGCTGAGCCCCCCTCAAAACCATGATGCCTCTTTCTTTTCCACCCAGTCCCCGATCTTTAGGTTCACCTGTCAGGCGGCATCAGAGAATGACTTGGCACCCCCTCACCCCCTGGCTTCTAGGGAAGCCTCCCGTGAGCCGCCAGTGCTGCTCCCACTCCTCACAAAGGGGTTATTTCATGAACTTGAAGCAGAGCAGGGATGGAGGAGCTTTGTGAAGGCCAAAGAGTTTGGGAGCATTTAATAAAATGTCAGGGGGCTATCAGAAGGAAATGTCCTGAAGACGAACATGATCATTAAAATAGATAAAGACAATGGAAAGATTAGGAGTTCATGAGTCTATATGGATAATAAAGCTGATTAAAATGAATAAAGGGCTGGGGCTGAGCAGCAGAGCACTTGTCTCGCATGTGTGAGACCTGAGATTCAACGTTCCACACCACCAAAGCCAAACAAAACAGCAATCAGAAAGGAGGAGCTGGCTAGAGAGTACAGAGGGTCCAGTGCTTGCCTTTGCGTGTGACTGACCAGGGCTGGGTCCCTAACACCAAATATGGGCCCCTCAACCCCTCCAGGAGTGATTCCAGAGTGCAGGCCGGGTGAGCCCTGAGCACTGCTGTGTTTGCCCTTCCCCTAGTCTTTAAATGGCAAATCTAATGAGCACATGAAAAGTGTCGTTATTCTGCCAAGGTCTGCCGAGGTTCCCTGTGCCCTTCGGCCTAAAATGATGGAATACTCAATACCAGAATCACTTGACAACTGGGGTTTAAGGAAACAGACACGTTTTGAAGGGTATGGGTTTGGACCTAGAGGTTTGCTCTTCATTCTGTGGCTGTGAATTTGAAAAAGTGGGGATGTAATTTATAACTGAGAAATGGGTCTGAGAGGGTGTACAGTCAGAGTGGAAGGAGAGATTGATTAGTTATGGCAAAGCACAGAAGGGGGCCTGTGGCCCAGATGGGGCTGGAGCATGATGCCAGCAAGGAGGAGGTAAGGAACAACCACTGGTGTGGATGGTGCTGTGCTGCAGGACTCCTCTAAGAGCCTCTGCATCTGCTCTGGATTGCCTCCTGCAAATCACTTCATAGATAAGAGGGTAGTCTAAATGTGGCAGTTTATCTGACCATGTATTTTGTACTAGCTGGTATATTCTCTCATGCTACCACAATCATCGTGGGACTAGCTAGATCTTACCAGCATATTTGCCTGGCCACGTTGGATCTCTAAGTAATTAGACCAGAGAGAAATGCTGTTTGCCTCCAAGCAAGCAAGCATGGCCCCCCTGATAACTCAAAGGCAACTAAAATACAAAACTACTGTGAAGTAGACGAGACTTGTGAAGGCTTGGAGAAATATTTAGCTGGTATTAGTATTAGTCTTTGGTACAGAGACATGCCGTCTCAGAAACCCCCTTCTCTACCCTATAAAGGCATTTCCAGGCAGATCTTGGCTCAAAACATTAGCATATAATAGGGCCTAGGTGAGGTGCTAGGAGAAATTACCTAAGGGCATTTGACCCTTCCTGCTTCCCATAATAGTGGGAGATCTGAGTTGCAGGGGTATAAAACTAGCCTGCTTCCTCTCTCCTCTCTTTGTGGGCTCTCTCTTTGGGCGCTCACCCTTCTTGGGAATCTTGTCTTCTTCTCTCCTTTTACAGGGCCTTTACACGTGGTGGCCGCCATCTTGGCCTACACGTGTCTGGGGTTCTAGCTGGGAATCCTAAGCACAGGGTATCTCCTATTACTGACTTGTATGCCTGAACCTGTGATAAGTAAAGCCTTTTAAAACTGCATCAGATTCCTGAGTCTTCATCCATTCCCCGCCGGCCCCGAAGTAGAAGGGAATTCGCTTCCCGGCACTGTCGGGGACACCGGCGGCGTTCCCGACAGTGCTGGAGCACAGTGCCAGCAAGGAGGAGGTGAGGAACAATCACTGGTGTAGAAGCAGTGGCTTTTTGACTGCAGGGATAGGAATAGAAAGAACTGAGCTGGGGTCATCCAGACAGACTGTTGGTGCCAGAGGCACAAGGAATTTTGGCTGGTGATGAATAATGGGCTTCTATCTTGCTAAGTTCCCACTGGAAGTAGCTGAGGGGTTTCTAAGTTGAGGTAGGGAAGCAGACAATAATAAACAGAGGCTTCTCCTGTCTTAGTAACCACAACTGACGTGCAGAATGGTATATCCGTGCAGCCACCAGGGCAGTCTCACGCAGACAGTTCTCAGAGTCTGCCGGACATCAGTGGAAACGCAGGGCTTCTCAGCGCGAGCTAGAGTTCTGGGTTATTTTAGAAATGTCTAACTAGGACTGGGGTGATAGGACAGTGGGTTGGCACTGCATATAGCCCGAGCTTTACCAGGAGTGATCCCGGAGTGCAGAGCCAGGAGTGAGCCCCCAAACTAAAGGGTGTCTCCATCGATTTACTGCCTCCCCTTTGGTGGAAGATTCCTCTGTTCAGATTGCAAATGCACATGTGTATATGGAACAGCTGACGAGCACTGCAATGGCAGCTGCTTCTCTCTGCAGCAGACTGAGTTTCCCACCCTGCTGTGGTGCCATTCTCCCAAGCAACCACCACTTGTGATTTTCTGCCACATGAATTTGAGAAGTTGCTCGATCAAGCGGGAAAGGCAGCATTCGTACAGCACTCTGCCCAGTGAGCCGGACATCAGTGACTTTGCACAGGTGGAGGGAAAAGTCCAACTTCATGAATGGTTGTCCTACCCCCTTGGCCTATGATGCCAAGGGGGTGTCCAGCACGCTTCACCCTGGGATCCGAAGTGTTTGTTCCTGATGGTGTGCGGCCACTGGTCTGCTTGATTGTGCCAGTAAGTCTTTGATTACTACCTGTCCATTGCTGTTTGCTGGAGGTCAACACACTGACCCCCACCTCTGCCATGCCCAAAGCCCACCCCCATGCATATGACCACATCGGGCTCTTTTTTTTTTTTTTGCTTTTTTTGGGTCACACCTGGCAATGCTCAGGGGTTACTCCTGGCTCTGCACTCAGGAATTACTCCTGGCGGTGCTTGGGGGACCATATGGGATGCCGGGGATCGAACCCAGGCCAGCACAGGCCGGCAATGTGCAAGGCAACGCCCTACCCGCTGGGCTATCGCTCCAGCCCCCACATCGGGCTCTTGACACCCATGATTGTAGTGTTATGGTGACACATCAATGATACGGGAGCCCAGGCAGCCACCACGCACACTCTGCTCTTGGTGCCCCTTTTGCTGCTCTGACTTGCTTTTTGTGACCTAGTGATGGTTCCTGAGGGCCCTCTCTCCCATTGTTTGGGGGCCACCCCCAACAGTGTTCAGTAGTTTCTCCTGGCTCTGCACTCAGGAATTGCTCCTGGAAGTGCATGGAGGACCATATGGGATGTGGGGAATCAAACCCAGTGTGGCAAATGCCCTAGCAGTTGTCTTATTTCTCCATTCTTTCTTCAGAGAGGTGAAGTACCATGCCAAGAACAGGATGAGGGTACAGGTTGGGGGTCCACGGAAATGGTAACCGTGGCACTCCAAGGCCACACTTACAGGTGGGATGAAAGAATGATTCCATTGTGGCTGCACCTGGTGTGGTTGAGGCTCATGCTTCTAAGGCAGACATGGGGTGAGAGTCCGTGGGCAAGGGACACTCTCCTCTAACCTTTCTTTTGTAGACAAGGACACGGGTCTGGGGTTATCTATAGAGGAGTAAGCCATGACCTTTACTCTCATAAACTTTTGCATTTGTTACAGTCTAGCATTTACTGGACTTTTAGTTATTTGGCTGTAATGCTGCCACCTCCACCAGTAGAGGGCTTAGAACCTCCCCCAGCCTGGCAGTGCTCGGTGCTCATCTAGGGAGATGTTCACAGACCTCAGTCTAAAATGAGTCAAAGCAAAGGCATGGAGATTTATCAGGATTGACTGTGAGGGCTCCTTCTGGAGAGTTCGTGGGTTCTAATTATATACTAAGAAATGAACAAGTTTGTCATCGAGGTTCAGGAAGTAGAAGTGATTCCACTACCACCGTGATTCACGGTACCAGGGGTAGGGTCACACCTGGGGATGATTATGGGTTACTCCTGGCTCGGTGCTCAGGAATTACACCTGGAGGTGCTCAAGGGACCATATGGGATGCCAAGGATCATCGGGTAGGCTGCATGCATGGCAAACTCCCTCCCTCCTGTACTATAGCTCAGGCCCCGGGAGATCACTCTTTGATCTGCAGCTACAAGTTGTCAGTACTGATGGAGCCTGGGGCGAAGTGCTGAGGGCATGAGCTTTTCCTTCCTTCCCTGGTCTCTCTCCTTCTCTGAATCCCACACTAGACACTTGGGTTTGCACAGTTTGTGTCCTTCCATTTTAGCAGAAACCATCACTACCCACCGGAATGAAATAATCCCTGGAGTTTAGTTATTACCGAGCCCAAGAGCAAAGGGTGCTCATTCTGGATCCTTTTTTCACAGACCCGGCTGCAAGAGGCCATGTGCTCTAAGCAACATTGGAACCTCTTTAATATACTGGTTCCCGGCCCGCGCTTCCAGAGAAGGACGGTAACTGCACTCACCAGGAGCATGGACCTACCGAGCTGCCCTCCGCTGGGGGCCTTGCCAAAGAGGCAGGGCCTCATGGGGCACAGGAGCCACTTAGGCCCTATCTAGGCGGGCGCGCGGCCGGGCCAATGGGCGGGACGGACGCGAGGCACCGCCCAGGCGCGGAGGCGTCTTGGCGCCGGGCTCCACCCCTGGGGTCGGCCGTTCCTCCTGCTAAACGGGTCTTGTCCGCTGTGTTTCGCCGCCGCCGCCTCACGCAGCCTCACGCCATGGCTTTCGTCACCCGGCAGCTGGTGCGCTCCATGTCATCCTCTGCTTCCGCTTCGGCGAAGAAAATCATGGTCAAGCACGTGACGGTCATCGGTGCGGGGCTGATGGGCGCCGGCATCGCCCAGGTGCGCCCCCCACCGCCGCGTAGCTCGGACGCGCGCGGGACCCCGCGGGACGTCCCATCACGCGTCACGACGCGGTGTCCCTGGCCCGAGCGCTGGGGCTGTTTCCTGGGCTGGCGGGGGGTGGGGAGAGCAGTTGGGAGCTTGGAGGGGCGTGCGTGTGTAGCGGGGCGCGTGGGGGGCGTGTACGAGCTGTTGGGAGCGTGGCTGGGGGTCGCGCACAAGCGGCGGGGAGCGGCGGGGGTCCTGCCCGAGCCAAGGGGAGCGCGTGCGCCGTAGACGCGCATAGGCCCCGCTGGTCCGTTTCGGGGTGAATAAGCTTCTCGTGGTTCTGCAGCCGTGGTCGGAGCTACTTTCTGCCCGCGTGGCCCTTGCTGGCCGTCCTGCAGAGGACAGTCTCGGACTTCCTAGTGCTCGGTCGAGTTACACCTCGCGGGAGCCCAAGAGCCGCCGGGACCTTTGCCCCAGTGCCCTGTGTGCAGAATGCGTGGCCCGGCCCCTTTGTGCAGCCAGAGAGCAGAGCCGTGGTGGCAGGGGGTCAGCGTGCTTTGGAGGTGACCTGGGCCCCACGATGGTAGTCTTATTCAGATTTCCGAGAGAGTTAGCATCTAGGGCCCCTTGAACACGCTGTGTTGGGGGCTGGGCGGTTAGCTCTTTCTCCCTTGGAGTGAGGCTGCCAGCGCTGAAATGGTCTGTGAAAGAGCTGCATTCTTTCCTGCTTCCAGCCACGCCCCCACTTCCATGCCAGCTCTTAAAAATAACCTTTTGCTTCTATTATTGATTTTAGTGCCCCCACCCCCACCTCCCAGCACTTAGCAGCACTTTCGTTTGATTGTATTTATTTATGTATCTATTTATTTATTTATTTGTCTGTCTATCTATCTATCTATCTATCTATCTATCTATCTATCTATCTATCTATCTATCTATCTATCTATCTATCTATCTATCTCTATCTATCTATCTATCTATCTATCTATCTATCTATCTATCTATCTAGCTTTTTTGGGTCACACCCGGCAATGCTCAGGGGTTTCTCCTGGCTCTGCACTCAGGAATTACTCCTGGAGGTGCTGGGGGACCATATGGATGCCGGGATCGAACCTGGGCCGCCCTTCGCCTCCGGCCCATCGCTTGATTTTATCTTCTTCTCATCTTTATGTCCTACATTTTGCTTGCCTTCTTTCTTTTCTCTAAAATGGTTTTAAAGGACATGTATCACCTGCCTGGTTTTGAGTGGGGTCACACTGGGAGTGCTTGGGGGCTTCTCGCACTCTGGGATTCCTCCCAGTCATGCTCAGGGGATCATGTGCCCAATATTGAACCAGGTCCTTCCACATACAGAGCATGTGCCCACCCCAGGGAGCAGTCTCCAGCCCATGGCCTTCTTTATTAGCCCCATGACATGAGGACCAGTGGCCTAAATGTTCTTGCCTGAGGTTCAGAGACTAGCACCTGCTCCACCAAAATCCCTCCTGGGCTGCAAGGCCCTCGGAGGCGGGCATGAAATAAAGTGTTCCAAGAACACTGAAACATCTTAGGGACAAGATAGTTAATACCTGGACTCTTGCTCTCAAAATCAGCCAGTTGTGCATACATAATCTGGTACTTTTGAAGAAAACAAAAGGGTGTCAAGATATAACTCCTAAAAAAGAAGGTTCTGGTATTGGACGTTAACTCTGGAAAGAGGGGAATCATTGAAAGGTGCACAGATTTGTGGTTCAAATCCTTGAACAGCCAGGAGGGAAGGAAAATATGTTGGATGACAGGCTTAGCTAGCTTGGAAGCTTTGCTCACAGTTTAATTATTTACATGTTCTTTTTTTTTTTTTTTTTGTTGTGGGACAAAAAGGAGGGAAGGGGGTGAATTAGTCCTCTCACCAAAAAAAAAAAATCCCCCCCGGGGGTATAAGAGGAACCAAAACCGGAACCCCGGCCCGCCCCCCCCCGCCGGCCGCCCCGGACCCCCCCCCACCCCCCCCCCCCCCCCCCCCCCTATTTACATGTTCTTAAGCCAGGGTTCATTCTAATGGGATCTCTCTTCTATGTAAACACTGCTAGAGGGTGTGGCAGTTACAGAAGTCACCTTGACTCTGAATAACTTCTGACTTATTATACATCTATTAAGACTTCTATGTTATCTAGATTGGGCATAGCTCCTCTTTATACCCACTGCACTGTCGGGCGCGCGCTGGGGTCCCCTGACAGTGTCGGAAGCAAGTTCCCTTCTACCTCCGGCCGGCGGGAATGGATGAAGACTCAGGAATCCGATGCAGTTTTAAAAGGGCTTTACTATCACAGGTTCCAATATACAATCCAAGAGCAGGGAAAACCTCCGACTCTGGGTTCCCAGCTAGAGCCCGAGCCAGAGAGTAGAGACAGAGATGGCAGCCACCACGTGTTTGAGGCCCAACAGAGAGAGAGAGAGAGACGGAGAGAGCAAAACACCAAGGGAAGCCGAGATAGCAAAAGAGAGAAAAAGAGAGAGAGAGAGAGAGCATTCTTTCTTCTTCAAGTTTATCTTATAGGTAAAGATTATAGAAATCTGCCCAAACTCCGCCCAGCCCACTGGCTGGCTATCTAGAGATGAAAACAGGAAAATAGCTTTATAGAAATGTAGCAACTTCAGGAGGCCTTCTGGCTGTTTACAAGGACCCAGAGCTAATTAAAAGCCTCCTAGCAGAGCTGGGAGAAGCTATAAGCTAAATGTAACTTCCCCTGGCAGGAAGATCAATGCTGGTAATTTCTCCCAGCACCTCATAATATCTTGAGCCGATCTCCTGGAATTGCCTTTTAGGGTAGAAGGGGGTTTCTGAGATGGCATGTCTCTGTACCAAAGACTAATACTAATGCCAGTTAAATATTTCTCCAAGCCTTCACAAGAGTCTCGTCTACTTCACGGTAGTTTTGTATTTTAGTTGCCTTTGAGTTATCAGGGAGCCATGCTTGCTTGCTTGGAGGCAAACAGCATTTCTCTCTGGTCTAATTACTTAGAGATCCAACGTGGCCAGGCAAATACGCTGGTAAGATCTAGCTAGTCCCACGATGATTGTGGTAGCATGAGAGAATATTTATACCAGCCAGTACAGAATACATGGTCAGATAAGACTGCCACATTCAGACTACCCCCCTATCTATGAAGTGACCTGCAGGAGGCAATCCAGGGCAGATACAGAAGCCTAGGCTTTTAGGTGTCCTGCAACACTGCACCCAGCATTTGAATTCACCAGGAGACTGCCACCGTGGCTACGTTGAAACTATCTTGATTATAGGAAAGATCATACTAGCTTGCCCTCAAGCAGGTGAGCCTGACCCTTTCAGTATACAGAGATCAAGATACTTAGAATCACCCTGGTGCAGATAATAATTAAGAAGGACCTTGTGGAGCGCGAGCGATAGCACAGCAGGTAAGGTGTTTACCTTGCACACGGCCGACCTGGGTTTGATCCCCCGAATCCCATATAGTTCCCCGAGCACCGCCAGGAGTAATTCCTGAGTGAAGAGCCAGGAGTAACCCCTGAGCATTGCCGGTGTGACCCAAAAAAGCAAAAATAAAATAAAATAAATAAAAATAAAAAGAAGGACCTTGTGGGTACCATCTAGATTACATGAAGCCCATGAAATTAAGATATATTACTTTTTACCAGTCCCCTCTCTCTCCAGTGTTTTGCATAAGAGATAATCTCAGAGCAAGGCATTACTCCTTGGCATAATCCTTTGTATATACCTGTAATAGGGTGTGGCACCACCCTTCTACATTCTGTTTAGGGTTCTTTGTTGACAGGACCCTCCCTGTCAACAGAATGGCTTTGATGTATATAAGGGGACTGACTTGAGGCACTCTCCCCTTTTGCCCCTTCCCTTTTTTTCTCCTTCTTTTGGGTAGGACTCCTCTAGGTGAGATCCTCTCTTTTTGGTGGGAGACTTGGGCTCTCTTGTGTGGTCTAAGTTCTGACCAGAGCTAGAGTTCTTTCATTATATTGGGTTGCGGTGGTAGATCTTTGTACTATTGAAAGCCTTTTTTGGAACTGTGCCGGACTCATGAGTTTTCATCTGTTCCCGGCAACCTTGGAGATAGAAGAGAACTTCTGTCCTAATACTGTTGGGGACCCCAGTGGCTCCCTGACATCTTATCCCATAGATGGGACCCATAATGAACCAGTCCATAGACAGGGAGTCCCATCAGAGATGGCCACGGGAATGGTCACTTCTGCCCCTCCCCGATACTGCTTCTAAATGCCTCTACCACTCTGAATGTTTTTCATTGTTGATTTCATCTCCAGGAAATGAACTCACCTCACACCTGCACAACATGTGTGTTCTATGACTGAGACACATGCCAACTCGCCTCTGCTCCTCTCCATGACAGCTCTAGACTGTGTTCCATGTGTAGCCCAGGCTGCACATGGCGCTTGGTGTATGGTCAGTGGGTTGTGTGGTTTCAGAGGGGCCCTCAGAGATGTCCTCCTCCCTGCCATCCCTGCTTTCATTCTCTTTGCTCCCTGATGCATCTGGCCACCTGAGTATGCCACCCCCACGGCAGAGCCTGGCAAGCTACCCGTGTCGTATTTGATATGCCAAATACCAGTAACAATTAGAGACCTCATTCCCATGACCTGATGGAATGGTTTGAGGCTCTTTATGTTCCTGGAGCAAGCAGATGCCCTTGGGCTCTACTAGCATGAGACAGGACATATGGAGATGTTACTGGTGCCCGCTCGAGCAAATCAATGATGAACGGGAAGACAGTGATACAGTGATAAATCTGGCACGGGCTAGCTCTGCTCCTTAACTCAGGAATGTGTTTTGAATATAGATCAATCCTCAGCAGGCATGGCCTGTCTGCTGGGCTGTGCTCCTGCTAGTCTTCGCAGCTGGAGTTGTTCCATCTCTGGCCTCGATTTACGCAGGGGCCTCAGAAGCAGAACCGATGGCATTAGTGCAGACCCTGAGTATTGGGGTGGGAGTTGTCTTACGGGCACAGCCTCTGGCTCTTAGAGCTCTCACACAGCTGCTTTTGTGTCTGGTATCTCAGTGTATGTCCTCTGCTCTTCTGTCCTTCCCCAGTGTGTCTCCTGGTCGCAGAGTATGGTGCCTAGGGGATTATCTCCTTCTGGCTTCATCATGGAGAAGTGCCAGCGGTCCCGCAGACCGGCCAGGGACCTGGGAACTGGAATGAGGTGTGCGTGTGTGTAGGGGGACTTTTGATCCTGACCCCTTGTAAGCCCCTCAGAAAGGCCTTGAAAGGGTGGCGCCACATTTGTCTTCATTCTCTTGAACTGTGTCTGAGACCAGTTCAGTCAGGGAGTTGTTTGTTTGTACTCGTTCTACTTTAAATCATGTTGTTCTGGTGAGTGCTGAGTGGGATGAAAAGAACCAAGAATCTCTGAGCGTCAGACTCATTTCTTGGGCAGTTAAGCAATTTCTGAGTGCACCAGGTCCGTAGTTAATTGCATCTGGTCAAGTCCAGGCCTTTTGTGTGTTTGTGTTCTCCAAGACTATCTGTTTTGCCTGTCACTTCTTGCTTGTTTTAAATTAAAAAAAAATCGCTGAGGCTGCAGGTTAATGTTTAAGTGTGGTTAACTAGTTAATGTGTGTGTCCGTGTGTGCTCCTGACTTGGTTCTCATGAGCAATTTGTCTTCAGCAGATCCTCAGGTGGGCAGAGGCACTTTATTGTTTAATGGCCTGTGAGCAGGGACAGGTTGTTTTTGCTTTGTGAAAGACAAGAGAGACAAGTGCTCGCTGCCTTCCTTCCAGTGGTGGAACAATCCTTTTCTAGGTTTGCCGCTCCCCGGGGCCCTCTCTTAGTGGAGAGCCCAGAGGGCTGCACCTGTCATTCAGTCACTGTGAGGGGCTGGCCCCTCCCTTGCCCTGCTTGATGCTGCTCCTAGGAAATAGGACATTTGCATTCAAGGACTCTGGGGCTGGGTTCTTTCATCCCAAAGAGTGTGTGTATCTGTGTGTGTACACTCGTGCGTGTTTGCTTGTGTGTATGTGTAAGAGAGACAGAGACTGACGTTCTTCAAAGGGTGGAAGGCTCGACGTTGGTTTCCTCTGGGAGAAGTCTGGGTTCTAGGCAGCATGGGCTGCGCTGAGTGGTCGGGTGCGGGTCACGCCTCACTGTGCTCTTCTGCCGTGCCTCTGGACAGCGGCAGCTCACCGGACCCTAGCTCCTTCTCTTGAATGTGTCCCCAACTTCGCACAGTGATTTTACAAAGTGCTGACTTTGGGGGCACTGCCCCGCAGAGCAGGCGAGCACTTTGCCTCCACAGGCTTCCTTGTTTTCGGTCTCTGCTCAAGTTCGCGGTCTGGGAAAGAAGGGATTCCCTGACCGCTCGTGCTCGCTTCTCTTGGTGGCGCCGGGACTCAGCCGTGCTCCTCTTGCTGTTCATGCGGTGGAGGGTGCTTCTTTCTTGGACCCGTCTTTTGTCCTGATGCCGGGGACAGTAAACTTGGTGTTGGGGGAGGGGGTCATTGCAGAAGAGGAGGTGGGGTCCGTGAGGGTCAGTGTGGACAGGGAGGGCAGGAAAGACATCTGCTCACTGGCTTCGAGCTTCCTTTGCCCTGTCCCGCACAGCTGCCCATCAGAGACTTGCTCCTAGCACCAGTTTCTAGTTTTCTTACCCAGCTGACACCCCGGGGCTGACCACTCTGTGCTGGCCGCTCCTGCCTGGTGATCTGGCCCTTGGAAGTGAACCTACCCAGGGCTTCCTTCCTCCTGGCTGTTATGACACCCTCTCCCTCCAGGGACATTTCACCCGCCCCTTCTTGCCACTGCTTGGGGAGGACCCTCATCCCCTAGTCTCTGAAGATGTCAGTGGGACGCCCCCGGAGTTCAGCTGCTTCTGAAAATTTCCATGCATGATGCCTGTGTGGGTCTTTGAAGTGGATAAAGTTAGTGCTCTGATTACTTGTGGACGGCTGGAACAGCAAGTCTGCTCCTAAGGCCCTTACCTCAAGCCCCTGATGATGTGTGGGTCATCGCTGTCTTCTTACAGTGTGCATAAGAACAGACATTTCCTGCTGGAATGTGTGTGCACACATCTGCCTGCATGTGCACAAGTGTGCTAGCCATCCACACCTATTGATGTGATGTGAGGGTTATGGGGAGACTTGGGCTGGTGCCCCTCAGTGAGGAGGCTTGAGGGCCCATAAGGAAATGCCTGTGCAGGGTGGACCCTCCCTTGTCCCCAAGCAGCTGGGAGATCAGTGTGTATCAGTGACTGATGATCATTGGGCGTGTTTGGGGTCTTTATAAATCCGCCGTAGGATTATACAGTTTCAATCTTTTGCTTTAAGTCACTGTTTCCAAACAACTTGTGAAGGGGCCAGAGTCCTTTTACGCTGTTGTTAATTCATGTGACCAAGGCAGAGCTGAAACCTGGTCTGTCCAGGGATCTGCTGAGACCCCCCAGGGCCGCCGGCACTGCCTCCAGGCCTTCGTGAATATCTTTAGTGGCATCAGCTCGGACTCCACGGCTCCGACTCCTGGTCCGGACCTTGGCACCCGCACAGTTGTGGGAGCCTCTAAGTTGCTCCTTTTTCAGCACAAAGGACCAGGGAAAAGCTGACTCAGCCTACTAGTGCCCCGTTGGTCTTCCTAGAAAGCAGATCGGAGGCAGTGCTGAGACTCAGGGGAGGCCGGCGCTGCACAGGCCTGCGTTCTCCATGCCAATGGTTTGTGGTGGGTGGCTGAAGGAAGGCCCTGGACAGTTGTTTTTCCCTTTCGTGTTTTGTTTTTGTTCTGGAGGGCCACACCCAGCAATGTGTAGGGCTTACTCCTGGCTTTGCACTCCTGAGTACTGGAGGTACTTCGGGGGCCAGATGAGGTGCCAGGGATCACATGCAAAGCAAGAGCCCCAGTACTATTGCTTCGGCCCCAAGAAGCTATTTTTTCTACATGACCAGCCCTGCTGCTTACGAAATGTTTGATTTAAATGTTTGTCTTAAATTAAGGGTGGTGCTGGGACGGAGAGATGGTACAGCAGGTAGTATTGCTTTGCCTCTCACACCCCATATGGTTTATTCAGCCATACCAGGAGTGATCCTTGAGCACAGAGCCAAGAGTAAGCCTGAACCCTGAGCCAGGTATATACCCCCTCCCCTGAAAAAATTAATTGTGGTATTTGGGCTGAGCCAGAGCTGAGCCCCGGGGCAGTGGTGGAGCTGGGCCGCCTTCCAGCTGGAATCTCTCTCCTGCTGAACTACAGAGTCGGCTGCCAAGAAGCCACAGGATTTGGAGTCCCAAACCCACCTTCTTCTCTCTCGACCAGCTCGCTGTGCCCCCATGGCTGGCTCCTGACAACTGTCCACTCACCTGGCCATTTATTTATTCGTTCATTCATTCATTCTTCATTCATTCATTCATTCATTCATCTATGTTTTTTCATGTCAGATGGGTTATATAGCAAGTATGTAATAAGATTTAAGGGAGGCACAGGTCATACAGGCGTGTGAACACTCCATCATCATGCTTATGAACCGGGAAAGGATCCCGGCCTATTTTTATAGCTCTGAAGCACTTTGTCTAAAAATACTTCTCTCTGCCTCAGCCTGCCCTCCCCGGTGCTGGGGAGATGAGGGGGCTGAGGCTTTGGCCATCTTTGCTTTCTTTTCCGCCTCTTGTCCGGCAGGTCTCCGTGGAGAGTGCCCCGACGGCCGGCTTTGTCTGGTCCAGCCCTGAAGTCCTCCCTCGTCTCGGCCCACACTGCCTCCTCCCCAGACGTCTGGAGTGAGTCCCAGTGTGAGGAGTGCGTGGGGCTGCTCTCGCTCAGAGCCTTGGGGCTGAGTGAAGGCCTGAGGTCAGCAGTGCCTTTTCTTTTCCAGCAAACTGTGATCCTCAGAGCAGTGGAGCCAGTCAGTGAGGCCTGGGGGCTGGGCTCTGAGGGTTGGTAGAGGGTAGCCGCGCAGGCCGGAGCATGTTACGGGCTTCAACACGTCTGGAATGCCAAGAATGACTGAGATTCCACAAGGGAAAGGCCGGGGCATGGGAGACAGGATCCTGAGAGCAGAACCATGACGGCCGCCTTCCCTGGACGCTGCAGTCAGCTCAGCCCCAGAAGAGCCTTTGAGTCTGCTTCAAGCTTTGGGGGTCAAAGCCTGCCTCACAGTGGCTCCAGCTTAGGTCACTGGGCCCAAACCAAAAGACTGGCTCCTCCTCAGGAGACCACTGGGGATAGGGCACAAAGGCTCAGATGAGGGAGAGTCAAGGTGATGCCTTCAGCCTGCTTTGCACAGCAAAAGGTGCCGCCTGGGGCCGTGTCTCTCCACCGTCTCCATTTTCCCCCTCCAGTCAGTCTCTTGATGTTTCCTAAGGAAACTTTGGACTGTGCTCAGGGTCTACTCCTCACCTTGCTCATGTCACAGTATTCGGTACCAGGGACCGAACCCAGGTTGCTGAGTGCAGGACAGGCACAGTCCCCGCTGTACTGGGCGCCCAGCCCTAGAGCTTTTGGTTGCTAACAAGTCCTAAGGGCGTGTGGCTGCACCCACTGCCCCCGTCTCCCCCCTTGCTGGAGCCCCTGGGGTCCTGGGTCTTTGTGTGTCCCTGCTCTGGGAAGCCGCAGCCTGCCCAAATGCCCATTTGCCAAGCTGCAGATTGGACTGAGGCCGATGGGCACCAGTGCCCCCACTGACCACGGGGCCTCTGGCGTGGGTTAGGTGACTGCATTGGCGCCCCTTCATCTGGGAAGTGGAGCAGCGGCACCGGCTTCATGGGGACAAGCAGGGAGCTGCAGAGAAACAGGAAGTTTGTTAGTACCAAGGGGTTACTAGTTAGTGCCTCAGTAAGGCAGGTGGCATGAATGGGGGACCCGCACTCCCCCCCCCCTGGCATCTCCGGGAAACTGGCCTTTATTGTAGCTGGTCATCTCAGCAGGTGAGAGCCTGCTCCCTAGCCTCTGACTGTGTTATGGGGGAGCGTCACGGAAGAGCTTCCAGGTGCTCTTGGAAGTGGGACCCTGCCTCCAGCCAAGCTCCAGCTGAAAGCTGGCGGCCAAGTGAGCATTGCACAGGAGCCCCGAGAGCAGAGCGTGTGTCGTGCAGGCATCTCGGCTGTGCTGTTGGTCTCTCTCCCTTGGCCAGCTCCACGGTGGTCTGTGGGGTGAGAACCATGCGCCACAGGAAGCATGGGGGCTCATGCTGGCTTGTGAGGTTTATTCGGCGTCTTCTGTGTGGGGGCCAGTTGAACCTTCCCTGCGGAGCTCCCTCCTCGCTCTTCTCTTTGTGTCAAGTGCAGGAGAAAGCTGCAGGGAGCCGGACACACCTCAGATTTTAATTGTTTTGTGTTTGGGTCACACTCCGTGATACGCAGGGCTTACTCCTGGCTCTGCACTCAGGAATTACTCCTGAAGTGCTCGGGTGAGCATTTGGGGTGCCGGGGATGGAACCTGAGTTGGCTGCGTGCAACAACTGCCCTCCCTGCTGGACTGTTGCTCTAGCACCACACCTCTGAGCTTTATTGTTTTCTCTCTCTCCCTCTCAGGTGGCTGCAGCTACCGGCCACACGGTCGTGCTTGTGGACCAGACCGAGGACCTTCTGGTGAAGTCTAAGAAGGGAATTGAGGAAAGCCTGAAAAAAGTGGCCAAGAAGAAGTTTGCGGAGAACCCCAAGGTAATGTGGTAAGGGGCTCCCCGTGGGTGGCTCTGCCCCTCTCAGCAGTGGGCTGGTGCTGCTTTGAGCCATGTGGAATAGTTTCCCTAACAGCCCCCCCATAGCATCACACATACTACCGAACATCGCGTGGGGACCAGTCGGTTTGGGGGTTGAGCAGGAGGGGCCAGCACCCCCCAGAAGGTGTGTGACAGGGAGAAACAGCACAATGAGGCCAGTCGACTACGACACCGTGCTCACACTGACCGTGTAGGGCCCGTGTCCCACGTCTGCCGGGGAGCAGGACCCCCCCGGGACACCCCCAAACTCCCTCCAGGCCTTGCAGTCTCTAGGCTTCCAACAGGCTGAGGGGTGGGGTGGGGCTCCTCAGCGCCTCCCGGGCACATGCAAGCCCCTCAACCTCTTCCCACTGCGGTGAGATACATGTGGCACACTGCGGCTTAAACCCTTTCCAAGACATTGACGTCTTCCTTCCCCTTCACGCTGACTTGAATTTCCAAACCTCATCACCATCTCCGACAAGCTCCAGCCCACCCTGGGCCCCTCAACCTGCTGACTCTGTCCATGTCCTGCCTCTGAACTTGCTGTGTGCTGGGTCTTGTGAGCAGAGCCACGGTTGTGCTGGTGCACCTTGCCAGGGCACCCTCAGGTCCTCTGTGTCAGGATGGCGACAGTCCCACATGCATGTTCCCCTCAGTGTAGTGGCCGTGGCTCCTATGGCAGGTGTTGGAGGGAGCTTGCCTGCTCCAGAGGGTGCCCGAGACGGAGCCTCAGTGATGAGAGTCCATATAAGTGGGGTCCAGAGCCCAGGCAGTGGCCAGTGCAGGACAAGCAAGTGTGGGCACAGATAACCCGCTTCTGTTCCCACATGTCTGTGTGTGCCCTCTTGGGTCCGGCTTCTCCTGCCCGGTTAGTGGGCGAGGGTTTGGATTCCATGTTTCTCACCATCCTAGGGACTCACTCGGAAGGATCCAGGATTGATTTAATACATGAGCCGCCTGTACCCTCTTGCTCTCTTCCGCCTGCCCTGGTCACAGGCCTTGGGCCCCGTGTATGGCTCATTAGTGCCATACCACGCAGGGCAGGACTGCTGCTGAATTCAGGGCCCGGGGTCGTCCACGTGCGGGGGTTCGCCCCATCCTCGCTCAGTGGTCCCCAAGCGTCCAGCCACCCCCCAACCCTCTCCTGTCCCTCTCCAGGCTGGTGATGAATTCGTGCAAAAGAGCCTAGGCAACATCTCGACCAGCACAGATGCGGCGTCTGTGGTGCACAGCACAGACCTGGTGGTGGAGGCCATTGTGGAGAACCTGAAGGTGAAGAGCGAGCTCTTCCAGAGGCTGGACAAGTTTGCTGCTGAGTACGTGAGCGCTGCGCGCACACGGAGCTCCCTGGGGGTGCACAGCCACATCGCGGCCACCACGGGTACTGCCCCAGAGCACTCTGCAGTGCCTGGGCTGGAGCCTGCTGAGCTGTGCTCAGCACCTCGAGCTTTTCCTGGGCCCAGGCCTGTGACTCCTGCAGGCCCTAGGGTGCAGATGACCCAGTGGGCGGCGTATCTGTCCAGCAACCTCTGTGCTCCCTGTGTCTGACATAATAAGGCTGGAGAGGGGTGGTGGGCAATGCTGGTTCTCGCCAGGCCTCCTGTTCTGGCAAGCAGAGCGGGGCCAGCTGCATGGGGGCAGGTAGGTGCTACCTGGATTGTGGTGACCACACATCAGCGTCACCAAACCACACAGGCAGCAAGGTTCTGAGTCTGGAGCCGTCATTGAGTTGTGCGCTGAGCTTTTTGGAGGCTGTGACACCCACAGAGCCACCTCTGTGCCCATGGCTGCCTGGATTACACTCTTCCTTCTGGGTTGGAGAGTCAGAATAAGACCATTTTATGAAGTGGTTCCTTTAGTGGTGCCCCAGGGGTGCTGTCGGTGGTGCCAGGGACCCGACGCAGGCTTCCTGTAGGCAGAGCATGTTCTCAGCCCCTTGAGCCATCTCTTGAGGCCCCCTGTAATGAGGTGGTTATTAGGCATCCCCAGTGAGCAGTGGCTGTCGGGGGATCCATGCAGGGAATGCCCCTGCATGCTGTGGTACTGGCACAGGCCACATTCCTGGTCAGACCGACTTCCTGTCCACTTCCTCCTGCGTGCCTTTGTGTGTGTTGGTGTTACGGGATCAAACCCTTAACGTGGGTTTTAACAGCTCAGCCACATGGGGGTGTGCTGAGCTGCGCCACAGCCCAAACTTTCTGTTAAAGGCACAAAGCCCTTCTGACCAGCCTAACAAGCAAGCCACTGAGGAAAGAGGCAGAGAGCAGTGCTTCTCAGCTAGGGGCCACAATGGGCCCCCAGGACATCAAAGCAGGCTGTGAGAGTCCCCTGGGGGAAGAAAGCTGAAAACAGATTTCTTTCCAAACTACTAGTTTCTCCTGCCTCTGCCACTCACCCGTTTCAGCAGGCTGTAGCCTTGCCGTGGTAAGCAGTGCCCCACTTTCTAGGAACTATGTACCCCTTCTCTGGCACCCACCATCTGGCCGGTTCTGATCTGCATCGGGTTGCTGTGTGTATCCTTGGCCACCAGGTGGCGCCCTAGGAAAAGCACTAAAGTCCTGCTGCAGCGTTTAGGAGGCCCGACTTCCCCATGGCCTTAACAGTAATTTAGTATTTCATATACACACAGGAAGCACTTTTTTGCTCCCTTTTTTTTCCTACACCTGATATGTGTGGTAAAATTCTCAGGGGTTGCTCCTGACTCTGCTTTCAGGGATAGCTCCTGATACGGTGTTCAGGGGACTATATGGGATGCTGAGGATTAAACCCAGGTTGGCCACATGTAAAGGCAAATGCCCTACCTGCTGAACTATCACCCCAGTGCTTTGTAAAAATGGGGTGTTGGGGCCGGAGCGATAGTCCAGCGGATAGGGCGTTTGCCTTGCACGTAGCTGACCCAGGTTTGATCCCTTGCATCCCCATATGGTTCCCCGAGCACTACCAGGAGTAATTCCTGAGTGCAGAGCCAGGAATAACCCCTGAGCATTGCCGAGGGTGACCCCCAAAAAGCAAATCAATAAATATAAAAAATTTAGAAATTTTTTAAATGGGGTGTATTTTGGGGGAGGGCTGGAGTCATACCACTAGTACTCAGGGATCACTCCTGGGGGCTCGGGGACCATATGGGGTGCCAGGGATTGAGCTTGGGTCGGCCATGTGCAGGGACAAGCGCTTGCCAACTGTGCTATCTATAAGCAGGTGGCCTTGAACTATTGTTGGCCCATATATGCACCTTCCTCAAACCTGCCCTCATAATCTGACCTTCCCTTTGGACTGCATCGATTTTCTCTTCATTCCCATTCTGTGGGAAGGAAGCCCTGAGGAAAGGAACTTGGGTTCATGTTTACCACCAGGTGTTTCTGGTTGCGGATTCAGGTGCTTCTCCTCCGACTCGGCCCTTCCCGATGTGTTTTTCCAGTGTCTGGGTTGTTTCCTTCTTTGATTTCTAGTCTTTGATCATTGGTAGGGTCACTGAAGTCAGTAGGTCTTTTTTTTCTCACAATCCATAAAAACAGCCAATACAAGGGAGACCAGTAATAATGTTGCTCCCTAAAATTAAGGACGGTTTGATGAAGAGTAGTGACACCTGTGGAGCACATTACCACTACTTAATACACTGTTGTGAATGTGTTAAGTGAGTCCGTTTAAACTGCCAGGCTTTTTGTGTTCGCTGCGCTCTCCAGGAGGCTCATGGCAATGCTGGTGGCTCGGTGTGAGACCCTGGGTGCTGGGGATAACCTGGATCGCCCGGTAGTTCTTGGGGGCTTCTGGGATCACATCAGGGGTCATTTGCAGCCGGGGTTGAACCTGCCTTGGCCACATTTGGGCAAACACCCTGGCGTTGTGCGCTTGCCAGTCCCTGAACTTTCAGACTTCAAATGAACCAAGTCTTTGTCTGTCCCGGGATTTTTTCGGGGTCAGCCCCAGCAACCCCCACCCCGGGCTTTTAGCAACCTCTCGTGCGCCCCCAACTGGCCCTGACCAGCTCCAGAGACGGGCCCAAAGCGCCCTCCCGCACCCTCTCCACAGACACACCATCTTCGCCAGCAACACATCCTCGCTGCAGATCACGAGCATCGCCAATGCCACCACCCGGCAGGACCGATTCGCTGGGCTCCATTTCTTCAACCCAGTGCCCCTGATGAAGCTGGTTGAGGTGAGTGGGGTCTCGGGGACTGGGGGGTTGGCTGACTGTATGCAGGGTCAGTGCTGGCTCTGAAACTGCAAATGACTGCCGTGTTTTTGTCTGTGCCGCCGTGCGTGTGTGGTGGCTGTGTGTCTGCTCTGCATGCTGCTTGGGTTGTGCTCACAGCCCTGACTTATGCCTCCTCCAGCTTGCCGCTGCTTTCCTGGAGGTGCTTGTGTGCCTGTGGGTAGCTGCCTGGGGAGCTCTTGGGGTCCGGCTGGTTGTGTTAGGGAGGCTGTGAGTGTGGCTTCTTGCTCG
Organism: Cryptotis parvus; assembly: GCA_021461705.1. Lineage (NCBI taxonomy): Eukaryota > Metazoa > Chordata > Mammalia > Eulipotyphla > Soricidae > Cryptotis > Cryptotis parvus. Next base: position 68,587 of record JAJIBD010004202.1, read on the forward strand.
CTTGTTTGTGAAGCTGCCAGACAGGCCTTGGACTGGAGACCCCCAAAGGGACAAGCGCTCACCCGCCCCTTGTCTCTTTGGGGCCTCTGCTCAGCCTGGGGCGAGTGTGTGAGGAAACAGCTTGCGGGTGCACAAGAGCAGAACTGCCTCCTGCTGTGACAGGCCCGTTCCCTGTGATCGGCACTCCAGGGCCTTGACACATCGCCTCCCACTGGAGGCTGTGGGCCTGGGTGCACGCACCCCCTCACCCCACCACCCCGCAGCCGCCGCCTGCATGGAGACGGGGCCGCACGCAGATGGAGGCACAGGGAGACAGTTTGCACCCGTATGTGGCAACTTGCCTTTACGGGAGGCTAATTACAGGCTCCGACAGCGGCGCTATTAAAGCAGCGTTTGTTCTGAGGCCCAAGAGTTACTGTGCGAAGTGTGGGGGCTGTGGAGCCCAACTGGGCGGCCCTTCTGGCCCTCCACGCCCCCCTTTCAGTCCTGTGTCCAGACTATTCTGCAGATTTTCTCAAGGGGCAGCGGTGACCCACAGAGATGGCCTTGGCCCCTGTGCGCCGGCCCTCCCTGCTCTCCATGTGGCCTGGAGCCAGGGGGCAGCCCTGCAGCGTGGCGAGCCCACATTCCTCCTGTCTGGAGTGACCGGGCAGCCCAGCGCCCCTGTCTGCTGCGGGAGCTTTGAGGGAGCCAGACTCCAGCGAGGACGTGTTTGGCCTCGTCAGATCGCTAATGTGGCGGCCTGGTCGCTAATGTGGCGTGCACATCGAGCTCTCCCGAGGCCGGCCGTGGCTGTGTGGGGGGCAGGCAGGCACAGAGCAAGTGGATGCACATTGCAGTCCTAGAGGCCCCTTTGTTCTTTCTCTTATTTCCTTTGCTGGGGGTGGGGGCAGGCCACACCAGAGAGCTCCAGGCTGGCCGGGTTGGCAGTTCTCAACAGGCAAAGTGCCTCACCCCTGTATTGTCTGCAGGCTCTTTGCTTTGGGCAATATTCAGGGACCACTCCTGGCAGGTTTCAGGGGACCGTGTAGGGTGCTGGGGATGGAACCCAGGGTGACTGCATGCAGTCAGTGCTGGCCTAAAACCGCAAATGACTGAAGGTCGCTGGCCTGTATCCAGCCCCTCCCAGGGTCAGCCCCCTCTCGTTTCCCTGAGGCCTGCATCCCCCACCAGGCGAGGCCACAGGGTGACTCAGCCCCTTCCTGCCGGGCCACAGCTCTCCTGCAGTCCCGTGGAGGGTGGGGGCAGCGGCCTCTCTGCCTGGCTGCCTGTCAAGGCAGCTCTGGTTTCTATTAGCTTCCCTCCTCCTCCATCTGCTGGGACTGAACTGGCTGTTGACCCACTCCATGTGTCCAGGGAGGCCCAGCCGGCCCACCCACCCAGCCTGCCCCAGGGCCCGCCATGGCCTTGGTGCTGTAGTGCCCTCCTGAGGACTGAGGGCTTCTGGCTGTGGAGTGTCTGAAGGGAACCAGCAGGGCACGGGCTTTGTGGTACCTGAGGAGGCGGCGGTGGAGGTTTGGGACTGTGGCAGGAGGGAAGCAGAGGGCCAGGCGACCCCGAGCCAGAGTCCCGGACTGTGGAGGGGTGACTCTGGTGGGGCGGTGGGACAGGGCCAGCCCTCACTGTTCACACCGTGGCCGCACTGTGGTGTCACAGCAGTGCCCCTGGGGTCCTAGAGCCAGTCCATGGAGTCCTTGGCTTTGGGTCCAGGCCAGGTTGGGAAACATGCACCACACATGTGAGCACACACACACACACACACACACACACACACATGCATATTTCCGCATGTGCACACACATGCTTTTGGCCTTGCTGTGTACCCCCTGCCATGCCTTGGAGACTCCACGTTTTCTCGTGCGACTCGGGTAACTTCCGCTGCTCTCAAGGCTCTTCTTGGCTCTTCTGAGATTATGGCCTGATTGACCGTCTTCATCCTCTGCTTTGCATTTCCAGGTCATCAAAACGCCAATGACCAGCCAGAAGACGTTCGAATCTCTGACAGACTTCAGCAAGGCCCTGGGAAAACACCCTGTTTCCTGCAAGGTAGCGTGCAGGTGGCGGGGTGGGTCCCCGTCACTGGCTCTTCCTTGGGGAGCGTTTTCTCACAGAACTGTGGCAGGGCTCCAGCTCACGGGCCTTCTCTCTGGCACTTGTGCCAGCTGCTGTCCACTCACCAGCCTGTCTCCCTCACTGCTTGAGCTATGGTGTTGGGCCCTCCAGGGCCAGAACTGTGCATTTCAGATCTGCACGGTCCCTGCAGGCCGAGCTGCACTTTGGAAGGAGTGCTCGGGCCTTAGGAGAGGGAGGAGCCAGGAGCCAGGTCACTTCCGCATGCTGGTCCTCATGGCCTTGTGTGTAGCCAAGTGGCTGAGCAGAGAGGACCCCTGCTTCACAAGTGGGGTCATCGTATTGTTCCCCAGTCACTGACCCCCGCTCTGTGGGACACTTCTGTTTCTCCATGCTGCTTTCAGTCCCCAAACTCAGGCCTGCCCTTGTGCATCCCTGTTCGATTGGCCAGAAGGACCCTGTTCGATTGGTAAGAAGGGCCGCCAGTGTGCAGACACCTGGACTTGTGGCTCTCCCTTGTGGCATTCCTGGGTGAGGAGAGCCCAGACACTCAGTGTGGGCACAGGCGCCCGAGAGAGACGGAGGATAGGCTTCCCAGGCTTCCTGCTATACCCTCCCTTGACCTGGCGTGCAATGGATTCTGGGCCACACCCGGTGGTGCTCAGGGCTCTCTTCTGGCAGGGCTCGGGACCGAATGGCGTGCGGGGATGGAGCCTGGCCTAGCCGTATGCAGGCCAGCGCCTTTCCAGCGCTGCGCCTCTCCCAGCCACTTGATCTACTTGTATTCCAGGGTCTGGGCAGCTGAGGGGGCATCCAAGTTTGAGTTTCCAGTTTTCATGTTTGGGGGTTCCCTGGTTCCACAGGACAGAAGCAGACCCTGGGACCATGGTGATGCTGTATGTCGGGGCGGGGAAGTGGTGGTGGCAGCCGTGCCCCTGCGCCGCAGGCACCGAGGCTCCATCACCCCGGTCTGAAGACCAAGTGGCCCTGGGCAGGAAATAGCTTCTCTGTCCCAGCTTTCAAACGTGATGGGGACGGTGTCATTACGGGGACGGTGTGACAGTGCTGGGGGAAACTCAGGCTTCCCTTCTCTGCCCTGAAACAGGACACTCCTGGGTTCATCGTCAACCGTCTCCTGGTGCCCTACCTCATGGAGGCTGTGCGGCTGTATGAGAGAGGTGGGTGTCCCCAGCTCGGTGGGGGGGTTGCTCTCAGCACTCAGGTCACTGTGTCCCCGGGTCCCTGAGTGTCCCTGAGTGGGGTTCTGGTAACCCCAGATCCAAGCAGACCCACACACACACACACCCCAGGCCCCCTACCCTCTCCCTGCCACACACAGGGCAGGTAGAGTGACACACAGCCAAACCAGACTTATATCTGGGACGCCAGCTTTCCATGACAAAGTTTAGTTCTTCAGACAGTGGCACTTTGTAAAATTCCCGTCGTTCAACAGAATATCAGTGCTGGTGCTACGACTTGTGTTAATTCTAGCACAGTCTACTGTGAACCACCAGTGTTGTGTGCCAGCACCAGCGGGAGGCTCGGACAGTCGTGCCGGAAATGCGGTGGTGTGTGTGAAGGCCCCTCCCTCCCTGCAGCCCCGAGGGGCTTGGTTGCTGGTCCTGCTGAGGACCAGGGGCCGAGGGGCAGGTGCAGGGGCACCAGGCATGTGCTTTGCTCCCAGGCCACGTTCTCAGGCCCTGAAATGCTGCTTTTCAGCCTGAGGAACTGTCTGCATGGCCTGTCTTGATCCTTATTATTATTATTATTATTATTATTTTTTTCTTTTTGGGTCACACCCAACGATGCTCAGGGGTTACTCCTGGCTCTTTGCTCAGGAATTACTCTTGGCAGTGCTCGGGGGACCATATGGGATGCCAGGAATCGAACCTGGGTCAGCCGTGGTGCAAGGCAAATGCCCGACCCGCCATCGCCTCCGGCTCCCTTGATCCATTTTTTCTTGGCCCAGTGGCTTCCCTGTGGGCACCCTCAGACTGCCTAGTGGTCACCTGCCGTGTGGCCATGTGCTGGGAAAGGTGCCCGCAGGTGGCGGCAGAGGCTGTGGAACCCACCCCACTTCTTCCCAAAGACTCCCGCAGACCCAAGTGTCTCCGGGTTCTTCCAGGGACTTGAAAGTGCCCTGACTGTACCAGAACTTTCCTCTGTGTCTTAGGGAAGCACTTGTTTTGCTTTTGGCGTAGATCAAACCATCCCTCAGTGTTTACCCATCAACAAACATGCCTAATTGCAGCTCAGAGAGAGCAGAAAGCATTCTGCGCTCCTGTGGAAGGCGGTGTGGGGCTCTCCCAGAAAGCCTCTCTGGTGCTGGTGCATAGCACCCACCCAGGTCTGCCGAGAGCCACACCCGCTCTGCCAAAACTGCCTGTGCAGGAGAGGGTGAGGGCTCTGCCGGCCCCCCCAACTCTGCACCAGTGATTTCTCGGGTCTCTCCTGCCTGCGCATGGCTGATGCATATGTAAAGCTTGGGATGTCTTTGAATGTGCTGTAGCTTTGATGCTGTCTTAAGGACTTGCTCCAGTAGGGAGTCTCCTACTGCCAGGAGCATCTCCCATACCAGAGCGAGTCTGCCCACTGCTGGGCACTGAGGTGCTGCCACACCCTCGTTGGTCAGGCCAAGTCCAGACGGGCTCCTTGACCATCCTGAGACCTGTGGATCTGGGCCTGACCAACAAGGACACTTGGGGTTTATGGGGCTGACTCAGCTCTTTCTCTTCAGGTGATGCATCTAAGGAAGACATTGACACAGCCATGAAGCTGGGTGCTGGCTACCCCATGGGCCCCTTTGAGCTTGCTGATTACGTTGGACTGGATACAACAAAGTTCATCATAGACGGTAGGAATGGGGTCCCCTGTCACCTGAGGCCAGTGCCAGCAGTAAAAGGAGGTGGGGACCCTCCCATGCCCTGGGCATGTTGGGCAGGAGGCAAGGAGATGCGAGCCGCGTGTCTGCTCACTGGGTAAACAGATGTGCCTCGTGGTTGTTCCGACTTTTCATCTTGAAAGGTACGTGGGCAGTTTCAGGCAAAGACGGCCAGGCCTCTGGTCTAGGATCTGTCTGGTTGCAGTGCTGTGGGGTAACATTGGGACATCGTCCTATTTTGTCACCCACACTGTTTGTGTTATCACACTCACAGCCTATGCTGGAGTCCATTTTACAGTCTAGATTGGAGGTAGCTCCTCCCATCAGGCAGCAAATTTGATGGATTTGGGGGTGACCATGCCAGTGGTGGCCAATTGGGATTATCACAGGCTCTGAACAGCCCCCCCACACACACACACCTGCAAGTTAGTGGATTCCTCGGCACTAGAAAGATAGAGGTGCTGGATAGGATGGATACTTGGGGCCTTTCAACCCAGAAGAATGCTGGCTTCACAGTGCAAGGCTGCCCGGGCGGGGGTCCTGTAACTGCGCCCTCTCTGCTGCTCTCGGAAGCATCTCCCTGGAGGAAGCGCATTCCAGAGATGTTCGTCCCATACTCTGATGCTGTTGGGTGTGTAAGTCTAGCCGGATCGATGAAGACAGTCATATGATCATAATCTGGCATTTGGCCTGAGAATGTTGTTCGTCTCCGACTGGTTCTAAGCCATAAATAAAAGTGGAGGGACAGTCAGGGCTCTTAGTCCATGACGTGAGACCACGAGACCCTTATTTCTTTTTTTCTTAATCCTCGCGGCATCCCTGTTTCAGGCTTGTCCACCCGAGACCAGTCTCTGGGCAGGTTCTGTTTGTATCTAGGTGCTAAAGGCTTGAACAGGAGGGGGTTGCCCTGGCTCCCCAAGAGTGGGACCCCCCTCTCTCTCTCAGTTCTGCCTCAGGCTTTCCATGAGTTCCAGGATGCCAGAGGCTCCCGAGGCTGGCCTGTTCCCTAAATCCCTGTCCCTTTTCTCTCCAGGCTGGCATGAACTGGATTCACAGAACCCCTTGTTTCAGCCCTGCCCAGTCCTGAACCAGCTGGTGGCAGAGAAGAAGTTGGGCAAGAAGACAGGAGAAGGTTTTTACAAGTATAAGTGAGGCGAGCTGGGAGAGCAGTCAGCACCCCGTGCCCAGATGCGCGTCCTTGTCGTATCTTTCCCCGTGCAGCCCGTGCCATGTGCTTTTCAAATTGTGATCTGTCCCGGTGATTTATGCTAGTTCAGACAGTAGCGGATTCCCTCCTCGGAGAATTAACTTCCTTTTTCCAGTCTGCTTGTGTGTGTCTTTTCTAAGAGGCTTTTACACCCTTGGTGCCTTGGAGCAAACATTTCTTTTTGAGCCTTGTTATGTTCAGAGAATTGCTCAGGTTCCTTCTCTGGGAAAGGGAACCCTCCTCAGTGGTGGGGGTGCTGGCTCTGTCCTTGCCTCACAAAGTGGCCGAGCTGGGGCGGCTACCACACCAGCCTGTACCCTCAGATGCCTTGTTTGCTGCTTGCAGCCTCTTGCTTCCTCCTCGCCCACAGGGAGCCTTGCCCCTCCGGGAGTGCCTCTGCAGGCTGGCCTGTCCACTCCCTAACCTGAACCAGCTCCTTCACATCTGCAACCAGAGTGATTATCGTCTCTCTTTCTCTCGTTCATAAGAAATCAAAGTGCCTCTAAAAACGGGCTCAAATTAAAGACCTTTTTAATCTGGAAATTTGAATGGAAATAAATGTGTAATTTACAATATTACTATGCCTGAGTGATTGTAGCAGTGGAGGGTGGCTGAGGTTGGATCTGGGAACAGCAAAGAAAGGGAGGGGGGCCGTGTTCCCGTGTGACCCGTCTGTAGCTGTCACTCAGCATTTCTCACCAGCGAGCAGCAATGGCGCAGAAAACAGTTTTTACGGAACATCTGTTTCTTCTTTGCCAACAAAGGAAGAGTGTAACATAAGCTTCTTTTAATCACTGGCTTGAGAAAGGGTCTCCCAAGATAGACGTTTGAGCCTGGAAAGACATAGGAAACCTCAGGGGTCTAGTGGCCTCACGGAAAGAAAACCGAAGATCCCCAAGGTGGCAGTAATTCTGTCACAGAACTGGGTTTGGGTGACATTATGCACTGCATACAAAACAGTGCTCTGGAATCTCAGAGCCGGAGCCTTCCCACAGGCCATCCCAGAAAGGGACCCTGGTGTGGCTACTACCGCCCTCTTCATGGCCGGGATACTGTCCGTCCACTGCAGATTGCAGTTGCCCCTTTGCTAAGGGGAACTTAGTAAAAGGGCTGGGGGTTGGGAACTGTTTTTGGGCCACACCTGGCAGAGCTCAGGGCTTGCTCCTAGTGGGCTTGGAGAACCATATACTGTGCCGGGGATGAAATCCTGGCCAGCTGCATGTAAGACAAGTGCCCCGCCCACTGTACGATCACTCCAGCCCCTTGTTTTCAGTTGAGTCTGATAGTGCCATACGGGGAATAGACGCCCTAAGTTTATATTGCGCGCAGAACTGGTTTGGGAAACAGGTCACTTTCAGAAAACAGCTCATGGGTGAACGGAGGTTCTGTCCTGCTGTCACATCCAGCACTGCAGATGACTTTCGCGGCCTGCGGGGGCCACACTTGGCAGTCCTCAAGCCTCCTGGGCTCAGTGCTTGGGAGAATAGTGGTCCAGAGACAGCCTGGGACCCCATATGCAGAGAATGTGCTCCAGTGCTTTGACTCGTTGCCCCTGCCCACTCCGTGGCTCTGACTGTGATATGACATGAGCCCTGCGCTTCAGAGGGGCTGCATTTACCTCACGCACAGATCAGGACTGGTCTTCAGAGTGGGCCCGGCTTGCTCTGTTGACGGAACTGTGACAGAGGACCCTACCCGTGTGCTTGCATATAAAGGCCTGAGTTGCCAGCAGCCGGGCCACCTGAGGCTTCCATCTGGATCTTACACCCAGTTCTCAAAGTAGCTGCCAAACTGAGGCCAAGAGGTGACAACTTTCTCCCCATCTGACCTCTTGAAATTTTACTTCCTTAGAGAAAGCAAAAAATTGAGCTAAAAGAATAGCAGAAATATCCCACTGAAAGACATCTGTATAGGGCATCCCGAGATATATTGAGCTTAGCAGTGTGTTTTGTGTGGCTCCCCCTGCCTTTGGTAACATTTTTTTAAGCTTGTGAAGATGTTTGCCAAATAAGAACTGGGGTCGCCAATGCCTGTCTGAAAGCTGCTTCCCTCTCTCTGACCCCCATGAAGTATCACCAGACCTTGAAATGAGCAGCTGTACAAAGGGGGTACCTCTGTGGGCACCCCAAGAGGTCGTGTTCTTGCACTACGAGCGGCTGGCAGGGCCCTCTGGAAACTCTAGGCTCCTTACAGTTGGTCACAGTCCCACCAAACACATGGTTACTTTTCCCTTTTCTCTTGGTTGGCAGGTTATACTTTCTCTTGTCCCACCTTGATTTTAATCCCCTTAGCATTTCAGCCTGAGTGAGTCTACCAGAAATACCCAGGTGTGGCTATAATCTTGTGGGACTAATTTTCTTGTAAACAGGCTTGATGATGTACAGTCACCTTTGAAAAAAATGCTGTAACAATGGAAATACTTTCATACTTTAAACCCATGTGGGGTTCAGTTGTACATAAACTCTATGGAAGTAACTCTAAAAGGGAAAAAAATTCACAAGACTGATGAGTTTCTTCAGTGTTTTATTTAAAATCCACTGAAGGGGTTAGAGAGGTAGTATGCCTTGCATGCAGCTGACCTGGGTTCAGTCCCAGGCTCCCCATAAAATCCCCTTAAGCTCTGCCTGAGAGCAGAACCAGGAGTGAGCCCTGAATGCCATTAGTTGTGGCGCGAACGAATAACGCCAAAGAGGGAAATCAGACCCATCGGAGAGGAGCCAGGGAAGGAGGGCAAGGGGTCTGTGTACCTGGCTGGCATGCTGGAGGCCCAACTCTGATTTGGCGCACAGCCTCCCAAACCACCGAGTGTGACCCTGGGTGCCCCTAGCACTGTTGGGCAGACTCCCTCACCCACCCTAAATAAACAACTGAACGAATAAAAAAAGAAAACCAACTTCCTGCAGCAGAATTAATCCAGACTGACTGTTGCACAGATACGGGTTCTGGCTATCCTAGGGCTCAGCGTCTCCTGCTTCCTGCAGGGGATCCGCCTGCAGATGCGGCGGGGCGGGCCTGAGAACCGGGGAGCACCGCGGCCCTCACGTGCAGCTCTCAAGACCCGTCCCACACTCTCGCGCCTGGGCGGGGCTGAGCTTGGGCACTCCGCGGCAGCTGTCTCGGGGCAAGAGTATCGCGAGAGAATCGGTCTCGCGAGAGAATTAGAAGGAGAGCGGAAGTCGGAAGGCGCAAGGCTGCGGAAGGCGCCCGGCGGTGCAGCGACTTCCGGTGAGGTGTCATGCTGGCGACTGGTTAGGCGCGTTGGGTGCTGTTGTGAGAGTCTGAGAGACGGGGCCCCAGAATGGCGCCTGTTTGCAGGCAGCCGTGGGCAAAAGCTGCCTCCTGCTTCCTCTCTGGAACAACTCCGGGAGATGCGGCTGAGGGCGCTCAGCTGTGCGGCGCTTCTGTGAGGCGTGAGGCACCGGAAGCCTTTGGAGGCGGGAATCTCCGCCATTTGCCCAGCTGTGCATGACCGCGTGTCTTCCCTCTGTCGGTGGCCTGGTTTCCCTCCGTCCTCGTCTTCCTGCCTTCTAGGCATGGTGCAGTGCAGTACCGTCAAGGAGAGAGTGTCACGGCGTGTTGGCTTGCCTCCTGTGGGACACGGGGCTTTTGACGTGGTGTCATTCTCGGGGCGACGGGCCGCTGCTCCATGGCGCCCACTCTTTAGACACACTGCTGTGACTCGGGGTTCGGGCCTGAGGAGAAGCCTCTGCTCCCAGCCTGCTTCCCGGGTGGGACCAAAAAAGGGGGCGTGAGAGATGCACTGGGCTGGGGCCTCATCCCGGAGCCCGCAGCTGCGGCTCATGCGTCCCCCTGCCCTCCGATGGCCTGGGTTGGTTGGGGTTTCTTTGGCAAATAGGGAAAGTGGTTTCCACGCCCCTTTATTCGTGTCACAGCTGAACCCACTTGTGGGACAGTGCGAGCCGGCCCCCACCCCTGCACTCCGCTGCCTCTCTTCGCTTTAAACTCACTTGTGGAGAGGACCCAGAGGGCAGTGAGATGATCTGGGAGCGGCCAGTGTAGAACACCTCCGGGCTGCAAAGCGCCTTTTCGGGACGAGCTAGGGCTTCTGCTGTGGGGCATGGATGAGCCTGAGTCCCAGCAGCTCTGGCCAAAGCCCCTAATAGGTCAGAGTGTCCAAGCAGCTCATTGTGCCCCCAGGGGCAAGGGGCCTGAGAGACTTACTCTCTTCCTGAAGGGGAGGTATCCCCGGGCTGACTATAATTCAGTGACTCCAGTGTGTTCAGGGTCTGGGGCAATCAGCTAAAGACAAAATGACTCATCTCCTCATTCCTCTGTGACTACAAAGAAATAGCTGAGATGTGTGATTACGTGCGTGATTTGTAGGCAGTATTCTCTCTTTTGCATCTGCAAATAATACGTTTTCTGCTGAAACGTCTCAGCTGTTTACCGGAGATCAAGCATTTAATTAACTTAGTGGGTGACCTCTGCAGCTGCGATACTGGGGGACTGGTGTCCAGCCACGTGGGCTCAGTGACCTCCACCACCCCTCTGCTCAGAGTGCTCTCTCCTTCGTTGGTCCCAAACACATCGGTTAGTCCTGGTGGGCGGCTGGCTCCCTGGGCAGAGGAAAGGAATGTCTGCTAGGGCTTATAGGTACTGTAGAAATGAATATACTTATTGGTGACAAAGGCACATTTACCAGTCTATAAAACTGTATCAGGAAAAATTCATTCCTCAGCTGTATGCCGGGATCTTTCCCAGGTCAGTGATGGCTCCATTAACTCAGAGACACCCAGTGGTAGGAGAGGTAGGCATTGTCCAAATGACCTCTTTGTATGGGCCAACTTTCCTAATAGGAAAGCCCCAGGTTCCAAAGTCAAGTCACCAGTCAGGTGCAGAGCAAAGGGGCCCAAAACAGAAGAGCTTTGTCTAATCTTAGGGCCCTCTCAGTAGAGCCTGCAGGCATGTGCCCACAGTCCTCAAGGAAAAATGCTTTACCTTAATGACTTTTCAGCTTTATTATGGTGCAGAAGTGATTTGTGGTCAGCAGGAATGATGGTCTGCTTGAATTGTGTCCTTTATGCATTAATGAGAAAAATAATTCTGGGTACTGCTGCTTTTATTTTTTTTATTTTTTTTTTTTTTGGGTCACACCTGGCAATGCTCAGGGGGTTACTCCTGGCTCTTCACTCAGGAATTACACCTGGCGGTGCTTGGGGGGACCATATGGGATGCCAGAAATTGAACATGGGTCGGCCTCGTGCAAGGTAATTGCCCTAACCGCTGTGCAATCGCTCCCCCCCCTAATCCTGCTTTTTATTTATATATATATATATATATATATATAATAATATATATATGTATATATATGTGACCAACTGTAAGGACCATATGGGATGCCGGGGATCGAACCCAGGCCGGCACAGGCCAACTGCATGCAAGGCAAACGCCCTACCTGCTGGGCTATCACTCTGGCCCTAAACCTGCTTTATTTATTTATTTATTTTCTTTTTTGGGTCACACCCGGCAATGCTCAGGGGTTACTCCTGGCTCTGCACTCAGGAATCACTCCTGGCGGTGCTCAGGGGACCATATGGGATGCCGGGGATCGAACCCGGGCCGACACAGGCTGGCAGCGTGCAAGGCAAACACCCTACCCGCTGGGCTATCGCTCCGGCCCCATCTAAACCTGCTTTAAAAGAGACCCATCTCCTCCCATAATCTACGAGCTCTCCTGACTCCGCCCCCTACCCTTTACTGTTCTCTTAAGGAAAATATTTTTTCTGAAAAATAGTTTTGGCCAAGACTGCCATCTTTGGGATGTGCTGTTCTCCTTGGGTCTATGAAAACTTCCCCAAGGAATTGTTGAGCTGAGATGCCACAGATGAGATGTGAGAGTCTCAGATGTGGAGGAGTGTATGTGTGTGATAGGCCTCTGATGGGTACTACCTTGACTCAGAGGTTTGGGAACAGGGTCCACATCCCCTTTCCACATCCCAGCTAGAATAGCTGGATGGTGAATGAATTAATGGGTAACAGAAAACAACTGTAGAATGTTGATACTATATTCAGGAGTCTGGTGATGTTTTGGTGATCAGAAATCTTCCAGAACTTCTCTTATTGATAAAATTGACATTATTCTGTGTTCTTGGATCACTGGAGTAATTGTTGCCAAAAACCTGTATTTAATATTAACGGGACTTTTCTGGGCTTGGAAGTCCATCTGTGTCTGTCAGTGGTATGTGGTTGGATCCTGTTGCCATGCTGGGGAAAGGCCACAGCTCCTGCCACCCTCAACCCAGGGAAGCAGGACACAACAGGGCGCTCTGCAGAGGGTCAAGGACCAAGTTGCAGCATTATTTGAATGTTGTGGTTAGTGTGGGCACCTCATGGGGGACACAGACTATCTGTGTGTGATATGGTTCTTACTTTGTTAGGAAATAGGCTTGTCAGACTATTTTGTACAACTGCAGACTAGCAGTGGGGTTCTGGATGGCAGGTCAGCCAGCCCAAGTTGCCACATATCCGAACTGATTTAGTACATTGCTTCTTTATTTGTTGTTTGGTTGGGGGCCAGTCCTCGTGCAGTGCTCAGGATGGCTCCTGGGGCTGCTTATATAAGGCCCATGTGGTGCTGGATGGAGATAGTCAGGCTCCTGTGTGCCAAGCAAGTGTCATCTCAGCCCCAAACTAGGGCTTCTTAAACTTTTACTTGTGACCCACCTTCCGTTCAAGAAAGCAAAATGGTGGGAACACTGTGGACTCACTATGCAGTTAATTTTGAGTTCATTTTTGGTTGTTGTGTGTTTTTCAACAGGGGCCAATAAGTCAACAGATTCTTTCCTTTAGAGTTTACCATACTACTGATTTTTGTTACTCTGTGTAAAGTTCTGATAGCTGTGTTCAAATAACTACTCAAGCAACCATTCCTATCCTTCCGCTCACCCTCACAAACTTCCAGAGTAATAGTCAGAGTTGATGGGACTTAAAATAGCAAGCTTCTAAAAATCACTTAGGGCCCCACTAAGAGATAGCTGGTAGAACCCCACTAAGTGATAGCTGGTGGAACTCATATTTTTCCCCAGAAAATACTTAAAACAGCACGTAGAAGCACACCTTTATATAAGCATTATGACTGGCTGTACTGATTGTTTCTATTGCTACGTCTAAATTTGCATGTGTGCAGGTTTATGTGTGCATGTACTTATGAGTGGATGTGTCTGTCTCACGTACATGTACTGTGTACATAAGCGTATGAGTGCCTGTGTCTTAACAGGGCAGCATGTACATATGAGGGCATGTGTCCATCACAGGGCAGCTGTGTGCACATACATGAGTGCCCTGTCTCACAGGGCAGCTGTGCATGTATGCACATATGTGTCTCAAAAAGGATGCTCTTATTGTCCCCCACTTTGTAGGTATGAAAGAGAAATCCTGCGACAGAAGTTTAGGTTAACTTATACAATAACTATTGGGACTCTGGTCCCCTTTGAAAGGAAAGGCACACAGGCCGTGACTCTCACAGGGGTGGAGGGAAAGACTGGTTCAGAGATTCCAAATAACCCATTTCTTTCACCTTGATTATTCACTCCTTGAGGGGACAGAGAACTTGAGAGGGTAATTTTGGCCAGGCCTCAGTTCTCGGTTGTCCTCTTAAGTCTTCTCCCGTCCTCCCTCTTCCACACCTTTGTCCCTTAACTACTGGGCTTAGGGGAATGAGTCTGGGCCCTTGAGAATGTGAGGCTGCACCTTATTGTTGGTTGGGTTTTCTGCTTGATTCCTAGGGAACATGGTGGCCTTTAGATCATTGTTAGGTACCAGGTTCGTATACATTGAGGGATCTTGGAGAGAATTTTCAAATGACTGTGAACCTTTCTAAAGAGTAGGTCCCAGAACACGATTGATTTCCCTCCCCCACCCACCCCACCCCGGTTCAAGTTTAGGGGCTGAACCAAGGAGGACTTGGAGAGGTGCCAGAGGATAGTAATGAAAATGATTAAAGGGCTATGATGAAAGGTTCGGGGATTGGGATTCCTTAGCCTGGAGAAGAGAAATCTGAGGGGTGACTTAATGGCAATCTTCGAGTACAGTCTGTGGAGGGTTATTATGAGGGTGGGAGCCAGCTGTTCCCCAGCTGTGCTGAAGATTGGAGAAAGGAAATAGAACTAGACGTGCAGCTTGAGAGTTGGACCCAGGTTTGAACTGTGCAACCGCAGTTCTCCAGCCAGCTCATAGATGGATGCCGTGAGCACTCTATGTGTTCGGTTTAATCAGTAATTGGTTTGATGAAATCAGACACCAATTGAGATACTAGTATCACCAAAGCTGCAGAGTGAATGGGCATGTAAACCTTCCTGCCAGAGCACAGGCACTGGATTGGCTCAGGACCCATCCTGGAAACGCCTGGGGCAGTGCCTGGGAGGGTGGCTCCTACCCTGCTGACTCTCCATCCTGTATCCCCACCTGTGTCACCTCAGCCTGAGCTTATAATTACCCAGATATAATCACTGCCACCCCTAAGGGATCTGTGCCGATCACCCCTGCCACTCAGATGACCTGCAACTTCCCTCTTAATTAAAGGTAAAAAGACACTTTAAAAAAAATCTTTTATTACAAAGCTTCCTTTAAAAAAATGCTCAGCACGTTAACTCAAACTGGAATGACAAACGTTAGATGACAGTTTTGGGCAAAGGCTGTGCCTTGCCTTTTCTTCTTTTTTTTTAAAAAGGGTACATCAATGCTCATTTTAACAACTGGCATAAAATCCCACTAATTGGCTAATAAAAACAGATACAAATACAGAACATTTAAAGTAAAAACAATTCAAGTGCTGGGCTTTTTACAAGGGGTGAGGCGGAAAGAACTGAAAATTCACGCAAGCGGGTCTGAGGAAAGAATCTGTGATGTTTTATCGTTTAAAATAGATCGGGATGAGTAAAAGAACAGGATGATGCTGCCCCGGCCTCTTGCTCTATAGACCAGTGACTGAGCAGCTCTGGCCAGGCTCTTGAGACCAGCTTCCCGCGCACGGTCACAGTGTGCATCAGAGGCTCCCCATCATTTCCGCTTCTCTTCACACCTTTCCAGATCTCTGCATTTTACTGAAAAGCTCAGAGCTAGCAAAATATACAAAAAAAATTCAAACTAAAAGTGTAAATAAAAAAAAATTCAAGTTTTTTTTAAAAAAGCAAACACAAGATCGATCCTTTTGCACTGTTAAATAAAAGCTTTTGGAGAAGGGAGAGAAAAAAGGCAGACAGGAGGAACCCCCTAGGGCAGGGTCCCCAGCCGCAGGGGAGGGTGTCACTCTCAACAGGCAAATGGAGCCAAGTTACTGTCCTTGCTCAGAGGTGACAGGAAGCACCGGCGGGGGCTGCTGGCATTCTCTGTGCTTTTGTTGTTTCTTCTGAAAAATCTTCGGTGCCTTATTGGGAACTTGGCTCTGGTGGCGGAGGAAAGGGAATTGGCAGTGATTGTCTCTATGGGTCAGTGCCTCTAGCAGTGACCTCAGGGTGAAGTTGGCATCAGCTCTCCTTGGGGGGTTGATGGGGCAAGCGGCGGAGCCGAGCTGGGGTTTCAACAAGCTTCCATCTCCAGAAGAGGTCCTGGGGTCGCCGCCTTGGCTTTGCACGTAGGGAATGTGCTTCGTTTCCCACCTCAGGAAGGAAGACATGAAATGCCGTTAGTAGGAACCTGCCATGGGCCTTTCAGACTCTGTTGTGTCTGGTATGGGTTGGAAGACCTCTGCGTTTGGGCGGAGTTTTCTTGGTCCCTCTGGTGATGGCAGTGATGGGCTGCCGGAGCCTCAGATGTGTCGGTGACATGAGCTGTGATGAAATGATTTTTTAGTCCCCTGAGCAAGTGTGAGAATGCAGTTTACACTCTGTAAGTGTTTGTCATCAGGGGAAAATGGCCAAATATGAATCGGAATGGCAAGCTGAAGCCACATTTATTATTTTTTGTTTGTTTGGGCCTAATCCACTGTACCATGAGTCTACCATGTCACACATGTCATTTTAAAAAAGACCAGACACTTTTAAGTCCACTGTGGGGAACCTTTGGTATGGTTTTACCCAGAACTAACCATTCTGCAAGGAGCCAGAGTGCCACAGGCAACACCAACTAGTCCATGCCTGGATTCTCTGCCCAGGACTGAGTCCACAGCACTGTAGATGCTCCATTGGGTTGGTTTATTTGGACCTCGTGACACTGGTACCTGAGCCGGGCCTCCAGCTCACACACCAACTCCCTGGCCCAGCCTCTTGACTTTGACTTCCCATTGTCCCTTGGGAGGACAGGCTGAGGGAAGTGCGGTGGAGTATCTGGAGTGCTGTGGCCTTGCCCTCCTGAAACACATGCAATGATGTAAGCTAGTATTACCTCAATTAAAACATAACACTTTGAGAATAATTTTTTTTTCCTAATAAGGATATCTTGGCTTTGGAATGTAAACTTGGCAAGTATTTTTAAGTAACTGTTGTTAGAAATTGATGATGAGGACTTAGGGGGAATAAAAAAATCCAACCCAAATCCCCAACACATTAATGTTCTGAGGTTCAAATAGCCAATTAAAAATAAATATAACATTGTACCCTGAGGAGACAAAGAATGAAAAGTGTTTCTCAGTTCCATTCCTGGGTTGCAGCCTCATCCACCAAGCTCACTGGACCACTGGCAGTTCTATGGACCTCCCAACGCCCAGCACACACCCTCTGCTAAGGCTCCTTGTTATTAGCAGTTATCCTTTAAAATTTCTAAATAATAGTGGGTTTCTTTGTGCTTTTGAGTGGAAAGAGACTTAGACAATTGAAAGATGTTTTGACACCATTTAGCAATGGAAATAAACTCTGCAAGGTAAGCTGAAAACTGGACCCAGGGTGCTCCCCTCCAGATGCTGAGAGCACAGAAAGCATGTGGCATGTGCTTGAGGCTTGGTAGCCTGTGCAGCTCTGACCTGCAGAGCTGTTCCCAAGGTAACTGGGGGCAAGTCTCTGAGAGACTTCTGCAAAGCAAAACATATCAAGACCAGCCAGCGGATGTGGTCTAGCAAGGTCCTAGTCTCCTGTGAAATAGTTGCCTCCTTAACTGGTCAGCCCAGCACAGCCCTTCTGTAAGGTGCTTGTGGGCAGGCAGTAACTTTCTCTCTGCACAGTGCTCTGCAGCCCCATTTAGAGGCACACTCTCCAGAGACTTCCTCCCAGATCCTGAAGATCGGCCTGTAGCAGCCAGAAGATCACCGCCTCATCCTAGCACCCTCACAAGCTGGCTGATGGTACAGACAGCCCTGCCATTCCCTAACTGACCCCTCGAGCTCTGGCTCCTTCACTGTGGTTCCAGCACTTCCAGCTCCACTCTTCCTCCCAATTCCGGTCACTACTCTGCCCCCTGCTTCCCCCACCACCCATTTTGTTCCCCCAGCTCCAATCAGCCCAGGGTACCTCTTTTTTCCTGTTTTGGAGTGCAGAGTACTCCAGGAATAACAAAGATCCCAACAACCTTGGCATCCCAATGACCACAGTGCTACCCTGACACTTTCCTAGAAGGAGCCACTCCTCACCTAGGAAGCCCTTTGTCCTGAAATCACCAGGCTGACAACCAGCTAATTATTTCACAAGTACCGAAAGGGGTTTTGGAGACCGAGTACCCACAGAGAAGTGAGTCGTTCCCACCAGCAAGCTCTCCTGATTGTGTAATACCATTCAGACAAATGGGCAAAAAGCTGAGCAAGGCCATCTCTGTGACTCTGGCTGCTCCTTAGCTCATCTGGCACAAACCTACTCTCCTCCAAAGGGAAGAGATGGGCCTTACAGCGTTGCTTTACAGATAGAAAACAGGTCGAATCAAGATTCTTTTCAAGAAACCACAGGCATGAGGCTGGGGAGACTGGAGACTTCCCACATCTAAGGCTTCACTGGGGGCTGCGGCTGGGCCAGGCCAGGCAAGCCGAGCACAGCCTAACCCACCCGTGAAGGCAGCGGTGCAATCAAAACCAGCAATTACCTGCCTTCAAAGGGAGCAGCGGGCCCCTCCTGAAGATGGAGGCACTGGGGCACCTCCTCTGGGAGTCACTGCGTGGGGCCATCTGTGGATGGTATCTGAAGGGGCACACGACACCCCCAGACAGCTGAAACCCATGAACTCTCCAGGAACAAATGCCAATCTTGAGAAAATAGTTTACTCACCAAATATAACCAGGAACCCAAAAGGGCAGTTATTTACTTCCAGCCCAAAGGGTAAAGGGGAAATGGGAAGATTTCAAGAATGAAATTCCTTCTCTATCAGCTCAAACATATGAGATCTAAGTGGGGCTATGTGTACAGCAAAAATGCAAACAAATTTTTAAAGGTGACCTATAGAATTAAGAGAAAATACTTTAAATTCTATCTATAAACCAATAATTCACAGTACATACAAAGAACTCATATCAAGAGCAAGAAGAAAACGTAATTAAAAAATGGACAAAAAAAATCCAGAGACAAAAAAAAGACAAATGGATAGAAGATCTGATTACAAATTTTTTGCAAAGTAGACATCTGAAGGACAAACTGGAAATGAAATGTGTTTCCCCTCACAGTGTAAATCAAAATCACGATGAGAAAAAAAAAATCACAATGAGGCAGCACTCACTCCCATGAAATGGCTATTCTCCAAGATGAGCCAGTGTGGCCAGGACGAAGATGAGAGGTCCCTGGTCAGGGTGGTGGCAATATGTAGCTTCAAGAGAAAACTGTTTGGAGCATCCTCAGAAAATAAAAAGTAGAACTATCTTACGATCTAGCAAGTTCACTTCTGAGTATTTAAGTGAAGAAAATAAAACCCTGTTCTTTTTGGCATCAGGTACTTTCTACTCTTGTGCTTTTGTATCTAAGTGCCTGGCCAAAGGTAACTGCTAAGGGACCTGGTTAAGAGGGGGTGGTATGTGCCTGTGATGCCCTGGTCTTGGCACCTTAGGGGGAGACAGACAGACAGACACACACACACCAGAATTTTATTCAGCCACAACAAATTTAAATCTTGTTATTTTTGTCCAAATAGATGGACGCTGAGGGCATTATCCTAAATGAAATGTCAGACAGTATGATTGCTTACATGTGAACCTAAAAGTGGCAGAAAGGCAAAGTAAAGAGCAAGCTCAGATGCCAAGGGCCAAGAGCAGACCTGTGGGTGGCAAGGGAGGGAAGAGAGCAGGAGGCTGTGCTGCAGCAGAATGTGGCAGCGGGGGGTGGGGAGACAGTTTCAGCAGAGCGCTTCAGCGGTCCCTACCTCTGGGGTTCCCCAGGCCACCTGTGCCTGGTGCTAGGAAACTGGCAAAGGAGCAGAGGTGGGGGGAGCCAGGGAAGGGGGTCACAGCCGCATGGGCGTACACACTTGCCCAGAGCCACGAGGGCAGGAGCTTGACATTCATTAGTGGTGCGGTGAAGTCGAAGGAGGAGGGGGTAAACAGGTTCCTTGCTGGGAACTGCTCCCTCAGGCCCACACAGGCCTGTTGTTTCAGAGCCTCAGGGGTTTCCCCTGGCAAGGTCGGGTGTGGGAGAGTGTAGACTTTCAGAGGAGGTGAGGGCTCAGGAGACCTGAGGGACAGCCCTCCAGTTGCCTCCTCAACCTCGCCAGCAACCAGGTCCAGGCTCTGGTGAAGCGAAAGGAGAAATGGTACATGTCCAGCGCTGTGAGGGACAGAAAGATGCTCCTGAGGTCTCCAGAGTCCCAAGGGTCATGGGGCAGACAACCATCATGTCCTCCCCCTAGTCTTGCCCTCAGTCTTTCTGCCTGTTTTCTGTCTACCCATCCATGCACAGCACTTGTGTCCCGTCCATACTCCTGCACCATCTTAAGGGCCTCCTGTTGGGAGGCAGATGCTAGAGAGCACTGGAGGAGCCCTTGTGGCCATTTGCCTCATCTGACACTGAGGCGTGTCTGAGGCCCCACCGTTCCTCCACAGCACAGCCCAATGGTAAGGACAGAGACAACACATGCGGCCGACCTGGGGTGCTGGGCTAGTAAGAGATCCCAGTGGGCTGGGGATGCAACAAGGTGGGTCAGCGGGGTTTCTATAAGTGGTCATGGTCAGTCACAGCTGAGGATGGATGCAGTGTGTGAGCAGGCCAAGAGTGGGGCTCAGTGGCCCCCTGTGGGTGTCTCCTCACCAGCCTGCTGTGTCTCTTCTGAGGACACTAGTTACATAAGGAAGCGGGTTCCTTACAAGAGCTTTTAGATAAAGAACACCCCCAGAGTTCTTTTCAGTTCTATAAAGACAAGCACATAGCCTCATGACCACTTCATGTTTGCCTGAGTATGTCCTACAGCGCTGAGCAAACTGATGTGTGTGTGTGCACGAGTCAGTGAGAGTGAGTGCTAGTGTGGGTGAGGGTCAGAGGACAGTAACAGTGTGCTCTGGGTAAAGGGACACAGCCTTGGGCAGGCCCTGCTCCCTGGTGCCATCTGGATTCTGTTGAGCAAATTACACCAATTGTCACTTCCTGTCTGTGGGACAAGGCAGAGGTTTGGTTGAGTCGAGCAGGCCCCTGGCCTCAAAAAGGGGCACAGTGTATGTTCATGACTGCGTGAAATGGACTTGCTTGAACCTGAGACGCTAACTGTCCAGCCAGAGAGCCTTAATGTAACATACTTCCTCACCCTGACAGGGGGCCATAAAAGGGGAGAGCACCCAGGGAACATGAGGCTGACACCATGTCCTGCCCCATTTGTAGATGTTCACAGCAAGATTCAGAAAGCAGCACACAATTTTATTGTAGAACTTCTGGTGCAAGGGGAAGATTAAGACCATGCTACCTGAGAACTAAAATATCTCATAAGAGAACCCTTAAAGATGAACGGTAGCTGAGAAGGGAAGTTTTCTTATATTCATGGAGAATGTAAATAAAATTTTACATTACAGGGTAGATAGAATTTAGAATCAGAGTAAAACAAATGGGAAGTCATCCCACTGAAACACCCTCAGCCTGTCTGAAGGTGTTTGGCTCCTGCTACAGCTGTACAGTTTCTTTTTTGTTTTGTTTTTGGGCCACACCCAGCAATGCTTAGGGTTACACCAGGATTTGCACTCAATGATCATCCCTGGTGGTACTCAAGGAATCCTATGGGGTGCCAAGGATCAAATCCAGGTCAGCTACATGCTAAGACAAGAGACTTAACCTCTGTTTTTGTTTTGTTTTTTGTTTTTCTGCTTTTTGGTTCACACCCAGCAATGCTCAGGGGTTACTCCTGGCTCTGCATTCAGGAATTACTCCTGGCAGTGCTCGGGGGACCATATGGGATGTCGGGGATCGAACCTGGGTTGGCCGTGTGCAAGGCTAACCTACCCCTTGGACTATCACTCCAGCCCCCAAGAGTCCTAGCCTCTGTAGATCAATTTGGCCCCCATCTACAGTTTTAAGCCAGCACCTTGCTCTTGAAGGGCCCATGGCTCCCCATCCAAAAAACACAGAGGTGCAGCATTGTGGGGTCATAAAACACACCCTGCTCTGCATGTGGGAGGCCCAGATTTAATTCTGCACACAGCATGCTCCTCACCTCAAGTCAGACCTTTCATTTACATGGTCCCCAGGTAAGTCCCAGATCCAGACAGCAGGTCTGAAGGGTGGGGATAGCTCCTGGTAGAAAGAGATGGCGCGGGTTGCTGGCCTCACACAGGACTTGGGTTCGGCCACAGCACCAAGTGTGACAGCCTGGGTCATTGCTGGATTTGTGGGAGAAGACCGTGTTGTACCAGGAGACTTTTCAGTTCTGTTCTGATGGTAGGAAAACTTTGTCCAGAGAGCTCAGTAAGCAAAACATGCCATCCCCAGGATTTATCCCAAACCCCATTTTATTCTAGTTCTTAAGTGCACTGATTGTGGTTCAGCAGCATAGGCTTTTGTAAACTGTAGTAAATATTCTGGCTCTCAAGTGGGGGACTTTATGGGCCTCATACACCTCTCCTTTCATTTTCCAAGATTAAAAATAACTTCTGGGGGAGGGGCTGGAGTGATAGTCCAGCGGGTAGGGCGTTTTCCTTGTGTACAGCCAACTCGGGTTCGATCTCTGGCATTCCATATGGTCCCCGAGCACCGCCAGGAGTAATTCCTGAGTGCAGAGCCAGGAGTAACCCCTGAGCATCGCCAGGTGTGACCCAAAAAGCAAAAAAACAAAAAAAAAAAACCATAACTTGAGCCAGAGCGATAGCACAGCAGGTAGGGCATTTACCTTGCACGTAGCCTGGCCGACCTGGGCTTGATCCCCAGCATCCCATATGGTCCTCCAAGCACTGTCAGGACTGATTCCTGAGTGTATAACCAGGAGTAACTCCTAAGCATTGCTGGGTATGACCCAAAAGAAAAAGAACACAAAACTTTTGTTTGTGAGCCACACCCAAGCTCAGGGCTTATTCCTAGCAGGGCTCTTGGGTCATATGTGGTGCCAGGGATCCAAACCTAGTTGGCTGCTTGCAAGGCAAGAGCCCTATCCACTCGCTGTACTATTGATCCAGCCTTTCATTTTTAAAGCACAGGGGACCCTGAGCCATTGAGGTGGTCAGGATGGCCTTGACACAGGGCAGTCTCCCCATGTGTCCTGGCCAATACCTCTGCCTGAGCATCTTCCAGACCCTTTCTTGCCGAGGGTGCTTCAGAGTGGTGCTGTGTAACCTGACACTTGCTAGACAATGTTTCAAGTCACAAAACTCTTCTGGGCCCCATCTTAAGAGTTCACAGACTTTTGGTTCACCCAAGCAGTGCTTCGGACAAAGAGTCTCGATCTAGCTGTGTGGACATGATGGTTCAATGATCATACCTGGGGGTGGGGATTGAGCTGATGTTCCCGAGCTACCCACCCCGCCACCCTTTTTGCAATTGATATATGACCAGCTTTGCAAACCTAGGTCCAGTTTCTGGTTTGTTTCCTTAGACACTTAAAGCAGTTCCAGCTGAGAGCTGTGTACCAGAGCCTGTCCTGACTGCTCTCTCACCCTGCCTCATATTTGTTTGAATTCTTCTGACCATTGAGGCGAAGGGGCTGGTGGGCAGATCCTGCAGCCTGTCAAGAGATTCATGCGATCTTTCCCTAGGATTGTCTCTAAGGCCTGCAGTATACACAGACGTGCACTGTAGAGTGGTGCTCTTCTAAGCATATGTCTGGCCCCTCTAGCCATCTGCGCTGCATGATCCATTGTGAATGGGACTGGAAGTTTGAGCCAGGGTGAGGAACCCCTTTCTGGGAGTGAATGAAATCTCATTCCATGTGCAGATGGGTTGTATACCCTGTGAACCCAGGGTAGGAGGACTTCAGAAGATAGGAGAGAAGGTATGTAGCAGTAAGTAGATCTAAGGATATGCAAAGGAAGGTCTGATGTATACTGCCTGTTAACAGATACATGAGGTCTTCTGGCAGACTGTCTCCCAATAGAGTTAGTATGTAGAATTCCCTAGTGAGACTGTTAATCAAGCTGCAGCTACATAGACAAGGCTATCCTAGGTCATTTCTCTGCACATTCCCTTGTTGGCTCTAATTAGCCCTAGATGGAGTCTTATGAACAAAACCTTGTCTTCTGGAGCAATTTAGGAAGGCTAAGTTAACAAACTGTTGCATTCTCTGCTTATCTCACCTCACTGAGATAGCACCACCTGCAGGCTTCTGGCTCCTGAGTGTTTCCTCCCTATCACCATAAATCCTATGGTAAAAGTATAAAATGTATGACCCAAAAAGAAAAAAAAAACACAAAACTTTTGTTTGTGAGCCACACCCAAGCTCAGGGCTTATTCCTAGCAGGGCTCTTGGGTCATATGTGGTGCCAGAGATCCAAACCTAGTTGGCTGCTTGCAAGGCAAGAGCCCTATCCACTCGCTGTACTTGCAGTGTCAATTATGTAAACTTTAAGTTTTACTGCCCTTTGTTGTGTTGGCATATAAGGAAGTTGGGGTCTTTGAGAGTCAGTCAGCTCTCCTCAGCTGCCAGCTGCTGGTCAGTCAGCTGCAGCCAGTTAGCCACCAAGATGAGAGCTGCTGCCCCTCTGGCTGGTGATTATTAAAAACATTAACGGAAATACATCTTGTGCCTGGAGTCTCATCTCTACGCCTCCGATGGGACATTCCTGCTTCAAGGTAGGAGGAGTTCCCAGATCCCCGTGTCGCCTCTCTGTCCCTCATCCCTCCTGGCCTGCCAGCACAGGCCTGGGCCTCGGAGGGTCTGTATTTAGCCTCTCACTAGGATGGCAGCTCCATGCCCACAAAGATCTGACTTGGGGCAGTGTCATGGCTTTGGGAACAGGAGGGAGGTTCCCACCCAGATAGGCCTGTGCCAGATAAGGTGCTGCTGTGGACTCCTAGGCCTCTCCCTTTCTGGGCAGACATGTAGTGCCCACTGCTAGGGCTTATAGGCAGCAGGGCACCCGCATGGCACATCTGTGTCCCAGTCTAGACCTCCCTATAGAGGACACCCTCCACAGTACAGCGCCAGGCTAGGGCCTGCCTGAGTGCTGTGGAGAGAACGGGGAGCAAGTTACCCTGCTGCTATAGCTTCAGTGGCTGATATGCCAGCTCAGAGCAGACGCTCAGACTTATATCTTGCTCCTGATGGGTTAGGGTTCAGAGCACAGAGGAGGCAAAATGCCGGACCTGTCAGAAAGGATAGGAAATTCATATTTCCATACGAGGGGAAGAGTTATGGTGTGTTGCAGCTGGGCAAGTCAGGGAAGGCTTGCAGGACTACCTCGGCTCAGGCACCATCAGAGAAACCCACTTGGCTACAGAGATGGCACAGGGCTTGGAAGGCTCTTGCCTTGCGCATGGCTAACCCAGGTCTACTGCATGACACCCGACACCCCAAGCTCTTTTTTTTTTTTTGTATTTAACATTTTATTATACCACCGTGAGATATACAATTACAACGTTGTTCACGCTTGGGGGTTTCGGTCACATAGTGTTCCAGCACCCCGCCCTCCACCAGTGCCCCTCAGCCACCACCCATGTCCCCAATTCCCCTCCCCCCCACATCCCGCCTAAAAGGCAGGTTCTTTATCTCCTCTCCTCTCCCTCTCTCTCTCCTCACCCCAAGCTCTTTTAGGAATGAACTTGAGCAGAGTATGGGGTGTACATGTGTTTTTGTTGTTTGGGGGGGGGTGAGATTGGGAGGGAGACAGTGTCAGGGACCAAACCCAGACCTTCATATACATTAGGCATGTGTGCTCTACCCAGGTCCCTCGAGATGTTTATTGAATACTTACACTCAGCACTACACACATATTAGTTACTACAGTAGAACCAACCTTTCCAGTTACCTCCTCTGCCCAGGAAAGTGAAGGCTTGTGGTTTTTGGTTTGAGGGCCACATTTGGCAGTGCTCAGGATGTATTCCTGGCTCTGTGCTCAGGGACCTAGTGGGGCACAGAAACTATGCAGTGCTAGGGGTTTAACCCATGTTGGTTGTGTGCAAGGAAAGCATCCTAACTGCTCTGTCTCTCCAACCCTCAGCAGTATGCTTTCATTTATTTAAAAAGCACTTGCTTCTCAGGTCAGCAAGTGGCTCAGATAAAATTTAATCACAGCCTCCCTCTCCATGCCAGTGGGCGTGGCTACAGGCTTGCAGCCTCCTCAACCAGATGAACCGGACAAGGAACAGACCAGACACACAGCTGTGACGGAGCGCAGCTGCGCAAGAGGCGTAGATAACAAAGTAAGCTAGGACCAGGTCCTTCCCAGGATCTTTCACATCTGTAAACCATAATGATCACTGTAGTTGTAACAAACTGGGGAGGTTGATGGAGAATGAGGAACTATAATATCACACTAGAACTCACTACTGAATATACACATAGATAATTGCATCATAAACCATAGGTAGTCACAAGGTGTGGGAGAAGAGAGAGAGAAATACAGAGACAGAGATAGAAAGATGAGAGACTCAGATGCCCGGGAGAGCTGCCATCTAGCTCTCCCCTAGCTCAGCTGACCATGAGGCTCCTAGGAGGCAAGATGGGTTTTGGCCCATTGTTGGATGACAGATCTAGCTAATCTGGGAGCTTTGTTGTTTTGCTCACTCCCAGCTTAATCTATTTAAGCCAAGGTTCCTTCTAATGAGACCTCTGTATGTAAACACTGCTAGAGGGTGTGGCAGTTACAGAAGTCACCTTGATTGAATAACTTCTGACTTATACATCTACTAAGACTTCTATGTTTTCTAGATTGGGCACAGCTCCTCTTTATACCCACTGCACCCAGCGTGGGACAGTTAGAATTTACCAGGAGACTACCACCCTGGCTATGTTGAGACTATAGGAAGGATCATACTAGTTTGCTCTAAGCAGGCGAGTGTGACCCTTTCAGTACATTAGAACAAGATACTCAGAATCACCCTGGTGCAAATAATATATAAGAAGGACCTTGTGGGTACCATCTAGATTTTACATGAAGCTCATGAAATTAAGATGTATTACTTTATATCAGCCCTCTCTCTCTCTCCAGTGTTTTATTTACATATGTGATAATCTCGGGATTAGTCCTTGGCATAACCTTTGTTTATACCTGCAATAGGGTGTGACCCTTTCAGTACATGAGAACAAGATACTCAGAATCACCCTGGTGCAAATAATAAGAAGGACCTTGTGGGTACCATCTAGATTACATGAAGCTCATGAAATTAAGATGTATTACTTTATATCAGCCCTCTCTCTCTCCAGTGTTTTATTTACATATGAGATAATCTCGGGATTAGTCCTTGGCATAAACTTTGTTTATACCTGCAATAGGGTGTGGCACTGCTCCTCTACACTCTGTTTAGGGTTCTTTGTTGACATGACCCTCCCTGTCACAAATCGGATTACTTTGGTGTATATAAGGGGACTGACTTGAGGCCCCTTCGCCTTTCCGCTTTTGGCTTTTTGGCCTTTTGCTCCTTCTTCTGGGTAGGACTCATCTTGGGTGAGATCCTCTCTCTTTGGTGGGAGACTTAGGCTCTTCTGTATGGTCTATGTTCGGACCAGAGCTAGAGTTTGTTCATTATATTGGAGTGCTGTGGAAGAGCTTTTGTACTATTAAAAAGCCTTTTTTGGAATTGCGCCGACCCGGAGTTTTCATCCATTCCCCGCCAGCTTCGGAGATAGAAGGGAACTCAGTTCCTGGCACTGTTGTGGACCCCAGCGGCTTCCCTGACAGCCCATCACCTCTGTAGGGCCTTGGAAGCAGCCGGATGAGACTCACTCAGCCATTTTCGTGGTCCAGATCCAGTACATCAAACTAGTGGAACCAATCATGTTTTAGAATATATTACAATCTACAATGTGTAAGAAAGGGAAGCGAGAAGGAGAGGGGGCAGGAGAGGGAGAGGGAGGATGAAGAACCTGCCATGGAGGCAGGCTTGGGGAGGGGGAGGGAGATGGGGACACTGGTAATGGCAGATGGACGGGGTGGAGGAATGGGTGTTGGAACACTGTAGAACCAAAATTCAAACACAAACATCTTGTAATTGTATATCTAATGGTTATATAATAAAGTATTAAAAATTTAAAAAAAATTAATCACAGAGGCCAGAGAGGTAGCATGGATAGAGAAGATGCCTGGGGTTCAACTCCAAGGAGGAGGATTGTTTGGGGGAGGACCGGCCACGGCCCAAAACAGATTGTGTGTGAACTGTGTGTATTTGCTTTCTCTTTCCAGTCATCTGTGTGTGTGCTGAGACCACAGAATTGGTGGGGATTTGTTTTGTTTAATTTCGCTTCCTTCTACTAGCTCTCTGATGTTACACAGTCAAAGAAGACATGGTGAACTATGCCAAGTTCACTCTTTTTTCTAGCCTACCCTAACATGGTAGGCTTTTAAAATCTGAATAGACCAACTGGTATGACCAGTTTGGAATAAAATGTTCCTTCCAGATTCCTGAAAACCCTAGTTTTATGCTTCTTTAATTCCTCACAATTTTAAGTAAGGAAGTTTGGTATTTGATGACCGTAGTACATATCCAAAGTAAAACATTTTCCCAAGCGTTGAAGTTTATGTTAGTTCCCCACCTCTATTCTACCAAGCCAAGAATTCCTTGTGATTGGGCAGCTCACAAGTTCTGTCTCCTCCAGGAAGTCTTCCTTGCTTCTTTTTGTTCTCTTCACTTTTCCCATGATTAACCACATGCATTTCCTTCGTAGTTTAAAGTATACTATTTTTTAGTGATTCATTTGCATGTCTAGTTTCTAGACATGCAAATGGAAGATTATTCAAGAAGCTACAGGGCTGCCCCACTGTTGAATGCAACTGCTGATGTGTGGGGTTGCTCCTCACTGGGCATTTGCAGATTCCACCAAGGACACAAGTAAGTGCAATCCCCTCCTGAAGGTACTGCGTACCCAGCATTCCTGCAGGGGACAAGTTAAACCCTCAAGCTACTGGGCTTTTCTGAAAGAACCCATAGCTCAGAAAGGACCTCTAGTCTGATGGAAGGTCTTTGCTGGGCTCCACTTCCATCTATCCCCAGATTATTAGTGTTGACATTATAAATTCATAGATTTCTTTGTTGCATCCTGATTGTATAGTCGCCGGCCTGCCCTTTGGTTGGTCATATAAGCGAACCCCTTTATAATGGAGGAAAGAAACCCATGGAGGTGGAACCATGGTTGGAGTCTGACAAACTAGGACCTTATAGCAAGGGTGCTTCCTGCCACAGCCTGGAGGCCCCGTGTCCCATGATGCTCAGTGGCACCAGGGGTTTAGAGGGGAGCCAGGTATTTTTTTTTTCTTTTTGGGTCACACCTGGCAATGCTCAGGGGTTACTCCTGGCTCTGCACTCAGGAATTACTCCTGGCAGTGCTCAGGGGACCATATGGGATGCCGGGGATCGAACCCGGGTCAGTCAGGCATTGTTTTATCTAGCATTGAGCTGCAGATGTGAATGGCTATCCACCAGATGACTGAAAAGGAATTCCTTCTCAGTGTGAAGTGTGGGGTGGGGGGCTACACTGGGCCCCCACTGAGCTGATTCCCATTCCTGTAGACTTGAACTTTTGACGTTGAAGCCTGACCTTTCCCAGGTCCTGCTGTGGTAGGCAACCACAGCCATTCCTCAGAGAACTCACTCAGAGGTGCAGCATTTTGTGCTCTAGATAATGAATGGCATTTGTGTTTGGTGCCCAGTTGTGTCAGCCAGTCCATACTAGATTGTGAAAGAGGTGTAGCAGCTGATGATTCTGCCTGACTTCAGGCTGCCAGTGGATGGTTAGGTGACATGGCTGACAACAGCTGGAGATGCATTTACTAGATTTGTATCTCAGAACTGAGTCTTACATCAACTAATGTTTGGGTTTTAGTTTTCCTAGAATGAAATCAGCCTAGCACACAGGGTCTTCACTAGAGGAGGTGTTGCTGTGTATTTCAATATTCTTGGGGGGGTGGGGGAGTGAACTGAGCTACACAGATTTAAAGAACCACACATGGTATCAGGGTGTCCTCTGCTCATCTAAGCTTTCCCACCACACAGTATGCTCCTCTGCCTCCACTAGGTTCTTTTTCCAGATGAAGCTGGGTTTTGTACCTAGGGTCACCATCAAACCCTCTGGTCATATCACCCACTTCTACTTTACTCTCAGCAACTCTCAGAGAGATGTGAACAACAGTCCTGGTCTTAACAACACTAGTGTCTGGTGCTCAATAAATACTAAATGATGACTAAGTAAGTCCACTATGGAAATTTCTGAATCCCTAAAACCGAGGAATATGGGAAATTAAAGACGTATGCTCAGGGCTTTCCCCCTGTTGGCCCCATGCAAGCCAGCCCCTGACCTGAAATCTTTGTATGCCGGTCTAACTCCAAAATCCTATCCAGTTTCAATGCAGTTCTCCAAACAGGGTGCGGAGCAAGTGACTTCAAAGACCATGCAGAGGAAAGGAGATGCCAGAGACTTGGGGGGACCGCAACTTTGTCTTTCTGATGTAGAGAGCTCCTTGGTCAAAGTAGGAAAAGCTGTGTGGAGTACATTTTATAAGAATTTGGTGCCCATTAAGGACCAAGTCTGATATGTAGAAATTTTCACATGGTTTTTTTATTGAAATAATACTGAAAATTTGGGTGCAAACAGAAATTGAAAAAAATCAATGCTAGGTATATCTAGGCCACTGCTGACAGTTTCCACTTAGAACATTATCCTTTCCAAGATTATAAAATGTTCAGGCACACAGATAATTGGAAATTTTCAGCTGGCCACTCTAAAGTTAGACAGGGTCACTTAGGTTTGACTAGGGCCAGGTAACAGGAGGGTGTGTCTGTGGATTGGGGGACAGCTGAGCTCAATCACTTTGTAGCTGAGATGGGCCTCTGGGAACAGCAGCTGGGAGGCTGAATGGGCAGGAAGCAGGTGTAGGGGAAGGGGAGAGGGATGGAAGGATCCAGATAGACTCAGAGAGCAGAATCAAAGGGAAAAATCCTCACAAGAAACCCAAATATAAAGCATGTTCGTAGAGCTAATTAAGGAATTAGGGCAGGACTATTGTTTGTCCTCTTTTCAGTAATACACACAGCCACCATCTAAGGAAAACGTCTCTAAGAAGCTGAAACTTCTGCGACCCGGGCTCCTGGCTTATGGAGTACAATGACGTTCTGTGGTTCTGTGGTCTTTTGGGGTGGCCCATAACTGGGACGGTGCTCAGGGGAGCAGATGCAGTGCCAAGATTCAAACCAAGGTTAAGCCACATTCTCTCCAGCCCTTGTCATTTTTGCAGCAAATGGACTTGTGGCTACTCTGTGCCCATGAGCAGGAGCTATGGGCCAGTATCAGTTTAGAAAAGCCTGGGTTGGGTGTGGGTGGAGATTCCCTGTCAGGAGCAGTACTGAGTGGGGCAGTATGAGCAGGAGTCTGGGCGTGATTCTTACCATGTTTCAGATGTAGGCAGCTGTCATTCTGGGACCTGTACCTGCAGAAAATTGTGTCTTTAACAATTTTTATTGAAGAGGTTTCGTACATTCCAAATATGTAGTAGTGACAACATAAGGTGGGACTAATGGTTCTCATACCAGCTGGTTCATTGGTGTGGCACAAGTAGTGGTGTTATTGATTTCATGAAAGACAGAGTAAATAAGCAGGGCCTTGATGACAGATGCCTTGACTGTTGTACAGGAAGGTCAACCCTTGTTGTCTAACACCATAGAAAAAGTTTCCGAGAGCTACACGGTAGCATGTGGCAGACTTATCCTAAGGACTTACGCACTAGAAGAATGGGAGTGTGAGGGGAGAGAGAGAGGAGGGACACAGAAGCAAAACAAACCACAGCTCAACCAGGATTCCAGGTGACAGGGTGGGAGAGGAGTGGAGACGCACCTGCACAGTCACACTGGAAAGAAAGCAGAGTTAAGGAACCGCAGCTGTGGCATGTCAGTGCGTGGAAAGGAGGCTCAGAGCATGGGGTGGCCAGGCCTCCATGTGGTGCCTACCTGATGTGGATTCTTGCAGCTTTTCTCTCTTCCTCTTCTTCTTCTTACCCTGGAGGGAGACACACCATCAGCAATGAGAGAAAAACAACCACCCCATGACCACTGTCCTTCCCTTCCCTATCTTCAACGCTACTGCAGGAAAGGAAATCCTGGGGCGGGTTCTTGCATTCAAGGACTTATTTCTGACAATTAAGGAACTCTGCTTCCTAAAGCAGATGAGTTTCAAGCTCAGCTTGATCACGAAACTTAAGTCCCATTTATAGTGGTAGAGCACCATCTTGCAGAATCGCTTGGTGCCAATAAAAACAACAAAAAACCCACACAAGAAAAACTTCTTTCGGCTTTTGGGGTCATACCCAGTGATGCTCAGGTGTTACTCCTGGCTCTGCATTCTCAGGAATCACTCCTGGCCGTGCTTGGGGAACCCGTATGGGATGCCAGGGAGTGAACCCTGGTCAGCCACGTTGAAGGCAAACGGCCTACCTGCTGAACTAGTGCTCTGGCCCCAAGCAAAAACTCTTTAAAGGTAAAAAAAAAAAAAAGGGGGCCGGAGCGATAGCCCAGCGGGGGGGGCGTTTGCCTTGCACGCAGCCGGCCTGTTGCTGGCCCTGGGTTCGATCCCGGTGTCCCATATGGTCCCCGAGCACCGCCAGGAGTAATTCCTGAGTGCAGAACCAGGAGTAACCCCTGAGCATTGCTGGGTGTGACCCAAAAAGCAAAAAACAAACAAAACAAAAAAAAAAAAAAAAACTCTTTAAAGGTAAATTTACTTTCCTGTCTTTCTTCATGTTTCTCCACATTCCAAAGGAGAGCAGTGGAGGGATGGGGAATAGATTTTCAGAGAAGGTGCTGGGCTTCTGACCATCTATCCAATCCTCCTTTATCTTTCAGAGAGAGGAGGAACCAAGGGAATACTTTGAACTCCTACAGGGGGAAAACTGATCTTCCTTCATCAAAGGAAACGGAAGCTCTGTTTGAAGTGAGCCCCTGATTACTCCCTCTGGAGGGTGGGGCACACACCTTACCAACAGCATCCTCCAGAGAAGGAGCTGGAGGGGTAGGTGCTATGAGGTCACAAGGTTGTGAAATCCCCCTTCAGAGAGGGACAATGTTACTTTTAGTTGTAGTGTGGGAATTAAGGCATTTGCCTGTGTGCAGCTTACACTCTTTTGAGTCCTGGTTCAATTCCTGGCACCACATATAGACCACTGAACAAAAGACCTTGATGTGACCCCCCAAAATGTACCTGCTCAAATAGTTTTTCCTGTATCTAAGCACACTAATAGGAAGCAATATTCTAATATTCTGGCAGCGGGCTGAGTATAATCAGAATTGTAACATATCTTTTGGAAAACAACTTGGCAAAATGTATCATGAACCTGAAATATTTCTATCCTCCAACAGTTTAGATTATTCTACAGAAATAAAGTCCTACATACAGGAAAAAAAACTGTTATGCATATATTGATTACAAAATTATTCCCAACTATTAAATGTCTAAAAATAGTAAACTTACATTACTTGTTGAAACATCATAATGAAAGTGTCTACTGTATATAACAAGCATTACGCCAGATTCACAGAACAGGGAATGAAGCTAGTTTGGAGAGATTTCCCTTTTTTTCTATGATTTCAGTTTCCTATGGTCAATGGTGATCCCAAACACTTCGATGATTTGAGAAAACACGTTCACATAACTTTCACTCTTGTTGCTCATCTGTGCTTTATCACAGGTAGGGAAAACCTAGAATATGGTGCTCATTACTGAAATTCCCAGAATCCACAGAATAAGGGAGGATCCCTGCATTACTGATGCTGCCTTCATGTCATGTGATTATGCTTTTGTGTTGGGGACACACACCTGCTGGTGCTTAGGGGACCGGCTGCATGCAAAGCAAGAACCTTAATAGTAAGGCAGCATTAGGGCCAGAAAATACTATGCACTTGTTAGCAGGTTAGAATCCCTGACACCACCTGGGGTTACTGTCTGTGCTGAGCACAGAGTGAGAAATAGCATCAACATCCCCATCTTAATGATTTCAAAATTATAATATATGCATGAAATAGTTTTAATATATACTCCCGGACAGACAGTACAGATGACAGGACAACTTGCCTTGCAGGTAGTCACCCAGCTCAATCCCTGTATGGTTCATCGGAGTGATCTCTTAGCACAGGCCGTATGCCACCCACCCTATGTTTAATTATTACAGTTCAAAATTGAGGTCAAACTCGGAAATGGTCTCCTTGATGAAATGGGGAACTTACATAATTGTCTCTTGCAGACCAGCCAGGGTAAAGCTGCATATGTAGCTGTCTTTCCTTCCGTGCCAATTCATAATATTTAGCCTGCTCTTCACGGGACAGGGCATGCCACTGAAATGGGGAGACAGAAAAGCCACTGTAAGTACAGCTCATTTCAGACACTCAAGAAGGAACACATCATGCATTTAAACAGTTATTTTTAAATGTTGGGAGAAAAGAATGCTGCAAAAATCTACTTTTCCCTCCAAGAACTGGAAAGTTTATGCTGAGCGGGTTACTCGGGGTGAGTAAATAAGGAAACCTGCCACTTGAGGTGGTAGGCCAGGGAAGGGTGGTGCTGAAAGGTGTGAAGTATTAGATATTAAACAAAGTGGCCATCATAGCCACAAACTGATGGTGGGGGTTGCTGAAACAATGTATGCCTTTAACCCAATTGTGGATAACTAATTTCACAACAACTGATTTTTTTTCAAAGAGATGGGAAATGTATCAAGTCAGTGCCTCTCAAGCAAACTGATCACTGTCTAATATAAATGATAAACAACTTTCGCTCAGGAATTCTAACACCCAACTTAGCCCTTTTCATCATCTGTAAAGTGTGATAATTGCCAGATAATTGTCTTTCCCATAAGGGCCCTGCCCTGTTTTCCCTACCCATGGAAAGAAAGCCCACTAGGAATTAGGACATCAGGAGTCTGCCAGGCTGTACCAGGGAGAAAGCTAGACCAGACATGGGAAAGAGTAAGTCTTCACTTTTTGAGAAAAGACTCCGAGTTAATATTAACCCAAATCTGGAGCTCAGGGTGCCCAAAGCAGAAGAAATGTTGAGGGGGCAGGAGTCTGACTTTTAAAATGGTACTCCTTTGACAAGTAATCTACAATTCATCAGAACATAAGGCAATGTATACAGCTTGCTGAAAATGCCTCAAAGTGTAACCAAAACTCATCTCCAACAAAACAGATCAAGTTGGGTGTACTACCTCCCTAAATCACCAGTGAGACATTTGTCAGCTAGAGTGAAAATTCAGGTTGACAAAATGATCCCAGTTAACAACAGAGAGCAAAATACAAGAGAAAAAGGCAAAAAAAAAAAAAAAGCAGAAAAAAGACAGGATGTCACAAAAGAAACAGCTGACAAATGAGGGGCTGGAGCAATAGAACAGTAGGTAGGGTGTTTGCCTTGCATGAGGCAGATTTGGGTTCAATCCCTGGCATCCCATATTGTCCCCGAGCACCACCAGGAGTAATTCTTGAGTCTAGATCCAGAACTAACCTCTGAGCATTGTTGGATGTGACTGCCCCCCAAAAAAAAAAAAAAAGCTGACATGTATCTTCCACAAGTTTTTAACTTTTCTGAGATTTCTAGTATACAAAATCTCCCATGGTGAGAATAGGTGATGGTTTTTACTAAAAAGCTTCCTTTCCCTTCCCTTCCAACCTAGAGGGTACTCAGAGGTGGCTGAGTGCCAGGCAAACACTTTACCTAGAAGTAAGGTGGGTTTTTTTTTTTTAAAAGAAATTACATTTCATTGTTAAACTTTTACCAAGGTGCTGTGAAAATACCATCTAATTTTTTTTTTTTTTCTTTTTTTTTTTTTTTTTGCTTTTTTGGGTCACACCCAGCGATGCACAGGGGTTATTCCTGGCTCTGCACTAAGGAATTACTCCTGATAGTGCTTGGGGGACCATATGGGATGCCGGGATCGAACCTGGGTCAACTGTGTGAAGGCAAATGCCCTACCCACTGGACTATCGCTCCAGCCCGTAATACCATCTAATTTGAAGGAACATTCATTTAAAAATGATCATCACATATAGACAAAATTTTATTAAAAACCTGGAAAAATCGGGGCATCCCATGTGGTCCCCCTGAGCACTGCCAGAAGTAATTTCTGAATTCAGAGCCAAGAGTAACCCCCTGAACATTGCCGGGTGTGACCCCAAAAAAGCAAATTAAAAAAAAACCTAGTTCAGCGGGTAGGGCGTTTGCCTTGCACGTGGCCGGCCTGTGCCGGCCCGGTTCGATCCCGGCATCCCATTTGGTCCCCGAGAACTTCCAGGAGTAATTCCTGAGTGCAGAGCCAGGAGTAACCCCCTGAGCATTGCCAGGCGTGACCCAAAAAAAAAAAAAAAAAACCTGGATAAGTCTAGAAAAGTGAAAACTTGGGATTGGTGAATAGTTCAGAAGACCAGACTTTGTACATGAGGCTGGGTTCCACCCCAACATCACTTGGAGGTCAAATATGAAAATTGGGAGGTGGGGTGGCAGAACGATTGTTCTGCGTTCCAGTGGGTAAGGTGCTTGTCTTGCATGTTGCCACCCCTGGTTCCATCCCTGAGTGCAGAGCTGAGAGTAAGCTCTTAGCACCACTGGTGTTTGTCTTTGGATGCGGCCCCAAAACTGAAGCACACTATATATAGGAAAACTGATTAATTCACATAACAAACACGTATTTTAGTGCTAAAACGAAGGTGAATAAAAAATCAAAAGATAAACTATTCCAGGATATACCTAGGTTGATAAATGTAACTGGATCCAGCCAAATTCAAGTGGGACATCTTGAAGGTTCAAGCTTGAGAAAGTCAAGTGGAGAACAGATAGGGAAACAGACCAAAAATATGACATGACTTCCAATTGAAAAAAATGGGCTTAAAAATCCAGGGTGGTGGAGCCGGAGTGATAGCCCAGCAGGTAGGGCATTTGCCTTGCACGCAGCCGGCCTGTGCTGGCCGGGTTTGATCCCCGGCATCCCATATGGTCCCCCGAGCATCGCCAGGAGTAATGCCTGAGTGCAGAGCCAGGAGTAACACCTGTGCGCCGCCAGGTGTGACCCAAAAAAAAGCAAAAAAAAAAAAATCCAGGGTGGATTTAAGTTCTAACCTTTAAGAATTCCATTGATCCCAGTATAAGATTTCATGATTTTTAAAACTAGGAGTTTTAAAGGAACAAGGACTAGCTCGCCAGAGGAAAGCTTTAAGAAAGGACAGAAAACCTGATCTTAATAAGAGCTCTCAGAGACTATAAATAGAAACAGGTGTCCAAATCAAAGCCAGAGACCCAAATGAGAACCATCCCTCAGGACACACGCTGTGATCTGGGATTGTCAAGGAAGCTGAGAAAGTAGCAATTATTGGGGATGAGCACTAAAGACCAGAAGTGTACCTCTATATTATAGCTACTCTCTTGATGAGGAAAATAATTCCCACTAGAGGGCCAGGGAACTTTCACTTCAAGAGAGAAAAGGTTTGGTAAGAAGAGTTTTGAGAGTTTCTATACTTGTTGAAATCATCAGTTCACAACATCAGTCCCTGTTTTCTGTGATTTCTTGTCAAGGGCCAGGAAATGATCCTCAGCCCTTAAGCTTTAAAGGGGAAAATTCTTCAAAGATGATGGGAATTGCAGTCACGAAGTCTTTAAAAATCCCCAGGAAGACGGAAAAGTGTACACAGGGCACGGAAGAGATGTAATTTACCTATGTGCTCTATCTTGGGGACCCCTAGACATTTTTATGCAGTCTGACAAGAACCCGCCACACAGAAGGTGGTCTCCCTTCCACCTGCTCAGGAATTTGCCGAGACGCCTCAGGAATGCAGCAAGTGTGGGGAGAATGACCAACAGCTTAAACAGGACCTTTCTATTTCAAAAAGACCCTCCTCACCAGAACATATATTTGCAAATCATTTTTGAGATACTGCAAAAGAAATACCCAAGTCACAATTTAATAAACTGCTACACATAGTATCAACAAATTAAGACAAAACATTTCTGAAATTCTAATTGCAGTAAAGGTTATATGAATTAGGAAAAACTGAGTAATTTTCACTGCCTATAAACTTGCTAGACCTGAGAAATATACCTGAAATGACACCTCTTTCTTCTGGGGAGAGGGTCAATGAGCGAGTGCATGCAAGAGCCCTGTGTGGGCACTGGCACTGCATCTCTCCCCAAGCAAAAATGGACTAATTCAGAGTGTCCACCTATGGCATACAGCAGATACTCTCGAAAGTCAGTACAGTGAGGGTGTGTAAAGGAAAATCCAGAGAACTGGTGCCAGTTCAGACAGCAGCAGTGGGGAACTGTGGGTTACCTTGCTGCAGAGCAAATGTCATTGTGGTCAAGAGTAAGGCTGAAAGTTCTCAAAGGAAAATTTGTGTATTATGTACAAGAACAGAGAAGAAATCCTAACGAGACTCAAATTCATCTAGCATAACACATGAATGCTGACTGGTTATGGTATACTCCTGAAAGAAGCAGCATCACAGATGTCAATTTTACCCCAGCTGGAAACCAAGAATGATGGAGAGCAGTATTTCCTAGGCATCTTTTGGCCCTGTACATTCTTCTACTGAAAGCTGCTGCTGGCTTCATCTGGGGAAATATTACAGCTATGTTTGCCAGGGCTTACGCACAAGCATGGCTGACATTCCCTCTCTCTGCAGCCCACTTGTACTCATGCATAACCCCCTCCCAAGGAGCTCTACCCACACCACTTCAAATCAGGCTCTACTCTGGCTTCATCAGAGCTTGACACTGATTTATCTGATACTTGTTCTCTGCCACACAACTCCAAAGTTCCATGAAGCCAAGGGGCATACTGGCGTATTTGGTGGTGCCAGCCAGGGTGCTTGGCACATCATACATTTAATCTGCCAACAACGATAACCAACCATTTGGCCGCAGTGTTCAGGTTGCTTCAATACATCCTATCACTTACCCCCTGCAGCTAGCAATCTGTTCCCTCCGTCCCTTCTGAGACTGGGGAGATCTGCATGCCTGTGAGTGCCTTCCTCGATCATTTGCCCTGCAGGAAAACGGGGCAGGTTCCCGAGTTTCAGATGTCCCCACTTACCCTTCTGCCCAGGATCTGGTTGATGGCCGCACTCTCCTTGAGCGTGCACTCCGCTACAACATTCGCTCTCATTTCTTTCATGTATAACATGAAAGCATTCAGAGGCTTCTTAATGTGAGGTCTTTTGGGCTCCTGCTCCTTTCTCTGTTCGTGCTGAGGCTTCCTAAAAGGGTGTTGTGGGCAAGCAAAGCACCTGGTCATACACTCCTCACCCCAGGCTCCACAGCACCCCACAATGACCAGTGCATCAGAGCAGCCCAGGTCCCTTTGTGAAGGGGTGTTTTGGTCCAAGATTGTTCCCCTGCAGCTACAGAGCACTGGGCAACAGCAGGGAGCTAAGAGACAGTAAATAATACAGTAGTTTCTGGCTCAGAACCAGGGTTCTTAGTTTGGGGAAACTCGAAGACCCATGAAACTCCAGGTTCTCCACACACTTGAGCATATTTGGCTTTGCCTGTATCTGTAGAGATGCTGACTAGTATCGCATGCTTCCTGGCGCCCCAGACTTACACTCACTGGCTAATGAGGGCTGGTCACCACTTTCCCTAGAATTTAGTGTTTCATTTGCTGGACAGCAGGGTACCCACATTCTGGATCCCACTCCTGACACGGGACCCAAACCATCAACACCTTAGGGTCAGTGGCAACCTGGCCCGGCAGGACTTAATGCCTTTGCTGCAAGCTAAAGTGTGCTGGTGCGGTGCCTCTATCTCTGGGGGTCCATTCCCTCCATCCCTGGGGTCTGCAACTCACCCCAGAAGGAGGGTACAGCGAGCAATGGTACTCACACATGCATTAGGTCGCTGTCGGTGTGGGGGGTGCTCCTGTTTGACCTGAGGTGTTACAATAGCTGGGTGAGGAATGCCAGTCGTGTGGGGACCAGGCGGGCCAGGGATCATGTGGTGGGAAAACCTGCAGAAAGCAGAGAAAGCAATAACATGCAGCAGTGGGCTACAGCTGGACGTCGGAACTGCCCACAGATTCCATGTGAGCAGTTAGCCAGAGTGGGTGAGCATTTCCTTCTGTATTCAGGTGGAGAATAGGTGGGACCATTCCTAGTATCATAAGCTTATATTTCTCCTGGGAGACCCTAGACCATAACATTAAGGGGTGGAAAAGTCACTTTTCTTGAAGAGTACTTTCCAAAGTATTTCAGTAAGGACAGCTCAGAAATACACTGCGATACTAAGCTCTAATTCGAGACTGCTGACACTCCTAGCAGACCAGCACATCTGACCACTGGTTGGCCTTTTAACTGGTGCTAGAACTGAGAGCACAAAGGGGCAGGAGCCTCCACCCCCATTTAACAAGCCCCCCCCTTAATATCATTCTAAGAGTATCTTCTTAGAAATAAAGTAAAGCTCAAGGGAGCTGGTTATGAAAACCAATGAAACAAAGGGTAGAGATTTAATTCAAAAGAGGACAGCCCTCCAGCAAGGACCAGTTGCCTCCCAGCCTTCACCCTGTGGATACTTGTGGGCTGATTGTAAAGCCCTCAGCAGAGTCGCCACTGTCTGTCCAGCAGGGGAGGAAAAGTGCCAGGCAAGAAGAAACAGGCGAGCAGCACTTTCCACTGTGCTTCGGACAGATTGGGACATGCCTCAGAAATCTCTGCTTTCTAAACACTGATTAAAACATTTACTTCAACAACACTCGCAGTCCTCTCCTCACAGCCTGTAAAACTAATCCCTACATCTGGGAAGAAGAAATTCTGCCTGGATACAGAATATTTTGGGACATGATCTTAAAACTGAACAGGGCATGGTGAAAATATAAATGTTTGCAAAAGCCACACTGCTTTGCTAAATGAATGGTTTGCAAAACTACAGGATGCTTTTTTTCCTTTTCACCTGTGGGAAACTACTATCAGTGGGTTATTCTTACAATGATAGAAATAGTTAAAGTATATTGGGGGGTGGGGTAGGATATGCAAATTGAACCCCCCCATCAACCACAGAAATTTACAATGCGCTGAACAAAGAAGGACTTTTTGAGACAACAGAGAAATTCACCACCATAGAGGTAGTTGTGAATTTCAGCCCCAGAGAAAAAGTGAAGACCCTTAGGCCATCATGGATCCCCTTTTGCCTCCTGAGATAAGCCACAGGCTGCAGAGGGGTCAGAGGGCCCCCCAAGCAAAAGCATCACACAGCGGGGCATGGAGTTCTGGGCCACTGGCACGAGCTGCTGGCACAGCATGTCCACAGAGGGCTGAGTCCCACACCAGTACATGCCCCATGTGGCTGGCAGCTGGGGGAGGTGGGCGCCCTCCTTTCTCCTGCAGCCTTGCCCCCACCCCAGGCCTTTCAAATACTGCTGACTTCCCACCAGGAAAGCAGATCCCTCAGCTCAGACTCTCCCGCCCCACCCTCAGTGTTACCCTCAGGTGCCCCCTCCTGCAGTTCCTGCAGGCTGCACAGTACAGGGCACATTCTTTGGGGGCTACTGCTCGGGACTCAGGGGACACCCAGTGTGGGAGCAGACACATGGAAGACAGACGCGAGGCGGCCCGCACCCTCCTGCGACCCCAGGCAAGCAGAGGCACAGATGCGAGCAGCTGAGCAGTGGGCCCCTGCACCCCCACCTACCTGGACATGGAGGTGTCCACGGACAGGGAGGATGGGTAGGGCTGCCTGAATCCTCCCGAGATGGGATAGACAGGCTGACCTTGCCTGAGGTCACAGAAGAAAGGAACCCATCAATGACACAACACTAGTTTCCAACCAGCAGCGGGTCTGGGTGTGGGGACCCGAGGGGAGTCTGGCTGCGTGCAGAGTTAGACAGGAATTCTCCAGAAACCCGAGCCCCTTCCTGAAACATCCTGAACTTTAAAGAGAATCACACCCCTCCCCCTTAACCCCCTCCAAGGCCCAGATTTCACTGAGCAGAAGGTGGCCCTGAGAATGGGGAAATGGTCCTATTGGAGTAGTTTACATTTCATTTGCATGTGTAAGGCGTGCAGTGCACGCACAAGTTTGTGTGTGTGTGTGTGTGTGTGTGTGTGTGTGTGTGTGTGTGTGTGTGTGTGTAATAGGGCTGCCTTGCAAATGTCCAACCCAGGTTAAGTCCCTGGCACCTCATCTGGTTCCCCTAAACCTTCCGGGAACATAGCTGGTTGTGGTCCAAACACTAAATAAAAATGAAAAGAATAGTTTCAAAACACTATACTTCCCTCTGCCAGGACTGTGGCAGTTGAGAAGATCTTTCTAATGTTTCTACCCCTCCACCAATAGGTCCACCTTTACATGGCCCTGAGGAAATTTGAAAGACCCTCATCAGTCAGTCAGACTCAACTCAGCTGGAGGCTGGGGCGGGGGACACACACGGACACACACACTCTTCCCCCCCATGTCCAGGTTAGGGTCAGGTTGGGAGGTAATGGACCAGGAGGAGGGGCAGGGGAGTCGCTTGACGATAACAGGTTTTGGGAACTTGGTAGGTTCCATTTAAAATAAGAATATAAAATGAAATGTCTTCCCAAGAAGACAGATTCCCCAAATCTATTTCTTTTTAGCTTTATAATTTAAAAAATTAAATAAAAAATAGCATCTGAGTTCTTTGGGGGGGGAAAATAACACCCCCCATTCCCCAGTTTTTCTATTCCTTAGTTCACCTGGTCCATTTATAAAACAAAGATTCAGTGTATCCAAGTTTATATTGTTCAGAAGAAACTAGAAAGCCACAGCTCAAGCACTATGAGCAGGGGAAATGCCATAGGCTTCCCAAGCAACTGCTACATTGTTATTTTCTACACTTACTAGCTGACTGGTTCAATCCATTTCAAAATCTGTATATCTTATAATAGTTTAAGTGGAAATGAAATAAAGTTAACATCATGAGTATTGACATGAAACTTCTCCCAGTTCCACAAGTGTTATCATTCACAAACGTAATTTTAGGAAGTAAAGTGCATATTCAAAACAGGAAGGATCTTACCAGCCAAGAGGTGGGGTGATCTGTCCAACGCCACCCGGAGACAGGGGGTAAAAGGTGGGGATCTCAGGAGCCGCGGGGGTGCCTGGACATGCCTGCTAGGAAGAACCACAGGGAGGTGAGCTCTCAAACTATTACTCCTATGACTTTTGGGTCAGCCCAGAAACCACCACATGCTCTCTGGCCATTGTATTTCAGATCTGCAAGGAAGTATTTGACTCCTAGCATAAGTCTGTTTTGTTGGCTTTTGAACAAGATTTCAGGACCCATAGGAGCAGGCCTGCACAGTGCATCTCAGTTCCTCCAGGGGGACACCGAGGGGCTGCTGGACGCCTCTGCATGGGGTGCACCCTCATTAGCCCTCTCTGGTTAGCAGCAAGCCACTGTCTCTGTGTGGAAAAGGGAGCAGTGAGGCACACTGTGGGAAATGACAGTCTTCATGCCCATGCTGAAGATTAGGTAAATTTGCCACTTAGGTATTTTCATAGTTTCCTTTATGGGCACACAGATTTGGGGGCTGTGATACCTCTAAGGATCAAAGATTAATTAGGAATCATCTTCAGCCCCATAATGGTCACACTTGATATGATTCATCTGCTGTCTGCTTCCTCAGCTACAACTAAGCTCCTCATCAAGTTGCGTCCTCTGGGCCCCGAGGTCAGGCTGATCTGGATTAGCCGTGTTCCAGAGACAACACATACCACCAAAATTGTTTCTTGAGCCCACACTCCCTGGAGCAAACAGCCCTCTAAGTGCAAAAGCACCTACAGATTTATCCACCTGACCTGTCCCAAATGGCAGTTGCTTGCTCCTGTCTCACCTTGTCTACAGGAAGGGGACAATCCACATGTGTAAAAATGTGAAATACAAAACTCAGATTCAGCTTGTTTGGAGCAAAGACATCCTGAACAGAAGGAAAGCCACAAAGCGGACCTTGACAGAAAACCTGATTTTCAAAAGCCCTTTCCGTGTGGAAAAACACATTCCCAGCTCAGCAATCAGCCAGAGTGTGTAAACACAAAAGATGTACAGAGTACACAGAAGACATGTGAGTGTTCTTCTTTTCTAATGCATCACAATCTGATCTTAAAAAGATAGCAAATGTTGGGACCGGAGTAATAGTCCAGCAGTAGGGCGTTTGCCTTGCATGCAGCCAACCCAGGTTCGAAAACCAGCGTCCCATATGGTCCCCGAGCAATGCCAGGAGTAATTCCTGAGTGCAGAGCCAGAAGTTAACCCTGAGCATCGCTGGGTGGACCCAAAAAAGCAAAAAAAAAAAAAAAAAATAGCAGATGCCTTGAATGCTCTAAGAAGTGTTGCCTTCAAACTTGGCACAGTTTCCAATTCTTATGGGGGGGGGGAGAGTCAGGAGATAGTTCAGGAATTAAGGAGCTTGTTTGCATGTGGCCAACCCAGGTTTGATCCCCAGCAGCACTGAGTCATCTCATCCCCACCCCAAGCACAGCAGGATGTGACCCATC
The DNA here is from genome assembly GCA_021461705.1 of Cryptotis parvus. Lineage (NCBI taxonomy): Eukaryota > Metazoa > Chordata > Mammalia > Eulipotyphla > Soricidae > Cryptotis > Cryptotis parvus. Next base: position 112,632 of record JAJIBD010004202.1, read on the forward strand.
TCCACCCTCCCCCACCCCCCCAAAATGGTCTGGAGAAAGGTCTTTAATCTCTCAAAAGATAGCTCTCTCCCATGAGCCATCTCATGGGGATTTTGTTTGTTTGGTTTTGGGGCCATATCTAGTGGTGCTCAGGGCTTACTCAAACTCTGTACTCAGGGATCAGTCCTAGAAGGGCTTGGAGCATCTGGGGTGCTGGGGATTGAGCCCAGGTCAGCCATAAGAAAGACAAGCGCCCTGCCTGCTGTAGTGTCTCTCCAGCCTGTTTTGCTGTTTTTAAATGAGTTTCTAAATCTCTTTTTACCTTAGGAATCTTTCTTAATGGGGAGTAGGGGGAGATCTGGGGAGATCAGGCAGTAGGGGGAGATCTGGGGGTCTCAATATAAGTAAATCGAAGGAGCTTCTCCATTCTGATGCTTCTGTGCCCCAGACCAGACTTAGCCCAAGCCTCAGTCTTCAAAAGTTGCTCAGTTAGGGAAAGAAAAACCGACCCACTCAGAGAAACACGGGCAATACCACAGAAATCTAAATTTCAAAACATGCTGAGAGGTGAGGGGCTGCCCGAAAGCCACCCATAGCCACCTCTGCAGTTGCAGAAACTAAGGTCTGGAGGAGTGGTGGGGGCCTATTGATGTCCAGCTTGGGCACCTGCAGGGTGAGTGTTGCTCTGAGACACAGGAGTGACATCTAGCAGTGACAGGTCCCTAGGCAGATGCCTCACAGAGCACAATCCCCTCAGTCACCTGCTGACAAGACTAGAACACCGCATTCACATTAGAGCAGAGCAGGCCACAGGGCCTAGTGGCTTTACCCAGACAAGAGAGGAGGGAGCAAGCATTACTGAGCACATGTGACATGCCTCTTAGGAAGTGGGGTACTAACTCTGACAGTTTCTATTATAATCTAGTTCAAACACCCCCAGTGGAATATTCTCTTTTATAGTTCTGCAATTTTTTCTTTGACTCCACATGTTATTTGTATTTTTAACATGGTACTTAAGATGTTCTTAATTTTATTTTACAATTAATTTGTGCAAATGATTTCCAGCATAAGCCTGTATACTGCTAAAAAGAACAGATCATATTTCCTCAAATTCTGTATCAAAGCAGGGTTGTCTTACAGCTGTGGGTGGCTTTCGGGCAGCCCCTCACCTCTCAGTTCTCAATAAATATTTTTCTTTTTTTTTTGCTTTTTTTTTGGGTCACACCCGGCGACACTCAGGGGTTACTCCTGGCTCTGAACTCAGGAATTACTCCTGGCGGTGCTCGGGGACCATATGGGATGCCGAGAATCGAACCGGGCCGGCACAGGCCGGCTGCGTGCAAGGCAAATGCCCTACCCGCTGGGCTATCGCTCCGGCCCCTCAATAAATATTTTTCAATGACCAGACAAATGAATAAATGAAGCTTAAACAGACCCATTTCCCATGCTGGGAACATGTGACATGACCATGCATATACAAGATGTGGCCGAGGTGGAACATGGATGTGTTCTGAGCTACATCTCACACTGTTCATTTAGCAACAGTCGCTGGCTCTGACAGGCACGGCTGGGAGAGTCGTGCAGTGCCCTAGCCCTAGAGTTAACTGTCCAGAGATGGAGAGAACACAGCCCAGCGCGCATGTCATGCCTCCCGGGCACCACTGCCTTAGACCTGGTCCCTCGTCCACCAAAAACATTGTCAAGTGACACAGGACTATAGTGTTTTCTGATATCTCACTCTACGCTAATGGCTGTAGAACCTTAGAGATGCTTAAGCGATTGTAAGAAACTGTATCAATACAGAAAATTAATCTGTAGATGGGTCAATTCTACCACTCACTAGCCTCCCATCTTTGTAGAAGTCCCTGTTCTACAAGGTCTGAAGGACGGAATAGGGGCTGCTGAGAAGAATGAACACATCTCTCTGAACCAAAACATGCTTGTGACACGGTATGAGCACATGTGCAAGAGTATTCTTATGATGGGATACAGATGTAATAGGGCAAATAAGCCCCTTATTTCCTATAAGCACACTTACCTTTCTAACATTTTAAGCCAAGGCAGTGAGTGAATGAAATAAACAATGAGTGATTTTCTCACACACACAGGGGGCATAGTAAGTCATATGCTTCCAAACAGGAAACAAGCCCACACTGTTTTCCTACAAATGAGGGCAGGTCTCCTGAAAAGCAGAGTGCACTTATCGGCAGCTCTGTCAAGCAGGGACATGACAATCTTCTGTTCGGGGTTTTTAAGAACTAAAACTAACCAGTCTCCTGGCAACTTTAAAGCCAGCATCTCTGGCCAAGGTCAACTTGTTCTAACCCAATGAGTTATGAAGACACCAAAAGGTAGGGTAGAGAATAGAGACCTGGGGGGCTTTTCTGCTGGCATTTTTGGTGACGAATAAATATACCCAACTGGACTAACACTGACGCAATATCACATAAACTAGTTCTTTTCAAACTCAGAGTTCCAGATCCTCAGATATTGGTGCCAGGTCCCTGAGTCCAGAACAAAAAAAGAAATTTTTAAAAAGCCAAGTATGTTTGCTTTCAAACAAATAACAGAGAGCCTGTAGCGGAGAGTGTGAAGTTCACACCCACTTTGTAAAATAAATTCAAAGAAGCTGAAGCAAACAACCTCTGACTGTGCCTGCAGCACCTTCTCAAGTTTCCAAACACTGTTTTGAAAAAGAGAAAAAAAAGTTTAGGGAACAATGAGGGAAATTACAATTAGCAAAACAAGGTAGAGTAGCAGAGATGGAGACAGAGAACATGCGAGTGTTACTGGCAGCGAGTCAAGATTTTGTCTTTTAATTATCTGTTTGGTTGGGGGGCCACACCGGAAGTGCTCAGGGCTTACTTCGGCTCTGAGCTCAGCATTCACTCCTGGCAGGGCTCAGGGGGCCATATGTGGTGCAAGGAACTGAACTGGGGTTAGTCATGTGCAAGTGCTTTAGCCTCTGCACTATCTTTCCTCTCAAAGTTTCATTTTAAAAAACATAGACCTGTTAATAGAATCCCTGGAAGAAAAACAGAGAACCATTATTGTTGATCTAGTCATTACATTTGCTTCTAAAAGCTAAGAACAGAGTCCAGGCCACAGCCAGTTCTGTGGGAAAGTCTAACAGTCAAACACAAATGAAACACTCTGTGCTAGTAGCTGGCTCCTGCTGCTCACATCTCACGGTTCTCAGAGGCCCCAGCCGGGATGGTGACTGACACTTTAAAGTGCCACCTCAGGGTGCCCCTCCCACAGCTCACAGGCACCTCAGACTCACTACAGGCAAAGTAACCCATCTTTCCCAGAATGCCTGCCTTGGCTCTCCTCAGTGTTGGCCCACAGCCCCATCTTCTATTCTTATGAAGTTCTAGATGAAGAGAAGTGGGCTCCAGGAAGGAGCAGAGGCCTGGAACATTCTCCACGAGGTGACGGTGACCTCCAGGAAAGACACTCAAATCCAAATCCACCACGTCCCCCAAAGTGTAGGCAGTTGTGTGTTTGTCCAGCTGAGAAAACTCCCAGTGAAAGAACATCTGGGCTTTCTTACAGAATTCTCTTGTCCATTATAGATTAGAAAGGGCTGGACATACGGACAGGCTGGAGATGATAAAACTTTGACCTGTGCATTTTATACGACTTGTTAAATTCCACTGAGGAAGATGGGAGTGTGGGTCATGGCAGAAAAGGACAGTTCTGGCCACATCCACTCAGAGTCCCTACGCAGGAAGTCCCTGGTTCTGTCCCGTGGCCAACAGCCCAGCCCAGCCCAGCACCGGCACATTCATTTCTCAGCTCGCTTAAGCTTGTGTGTTGCTTGGTGAAATCAATAGAAGAACTTGGTTTAAAAAATAGAGAGGGGAAAAAGAGAGAAAACCAAACTAAGATTCCTGTTGCTTTAATTCTAAACAATATATACTTTGCACCAATTATTATGGTGTCCAAGTTGGAGCTTTAACAGAAAGAGGCCTGGGGTGCGGGACTGACAGTGCAGTAGGGCATTTGCCTTGCATGTGGCTGGCGGGGTTCAATTCCTAGCATCTCATACAGTTCTCTGAGCTCTGCCAAGAGTAACTCCTGATCACAGCCCAGTGTGGCCCAAAAACAAAACCAAACCACCTAAACAAAAAACCAAAACCGCCATGGGGATTTAAGTGAATTATAAAAATAAATCACAAAAATCTCAAATAAAAACCTGAAGAAACTGTGGTTTGTCTCTTTTGGGGGAGCAGGTGGCCTGAGCGGCTGCTGTGGGTGCTAAGGGTCACTTCAGAGGGCTGGGTCTTACTGAGCCACACTGCTCAGCTCTTTTCTGCATTTAACCTGCAAATAAGCAGCCACAAATCCCGATGGGAATCTAAAGTGCTGCTACCAAGAACACAGCTCCTGTCTCTTATCCAATGGGACCCCGCTCCTCGTCTCTCCCACACAGACAGGACCCCACTCCCTCTCTCTCACACCTGATGGGCCGTGCTCCAGTCTCACCCTGCTCCCAGCTATCATCCAAAGGGACGCCACTCCCCATCTCTCACATGGTACACTGAAGAACCCTCAGTGGCACAGAGCAGAGGTGGCTCTCACCTTGTTTGGAGCTGACGTCGGACCGGGATGTGTGACGGGTGTGACCCTGGAGAAAAGTGCTCGTCACTGTAGGTGATGAGGGGAGTGAGGGGGTGGACAGCATGGGACGGCTGCACCACGGGCACTTTGTTCGACTGTAAAAGAAGCACAAGGTAACTGTTAGCAGGGCCAAGCTCCTGTCCCTTGTCCCCATGTCCCCTGTCCCCAAGGAGCAAACATCATATCAGGGCCTGGGCACAACTTGCTAGAGGCCTTCGAGGAATGTGTCACCTGTTTCCCCCTGAAGAACTCTGTGCAGGCTCCCCACAACTGCCCTAGCAGCAGTGTCTAAAGGTTAACACTTCAGGGTAGGCACAACCGTTACCAGAGCCAAAGTTATGAAAGGTGGGACCCTGGAGAGATCAGCTAGCTGAGTGCACAATCTGCATGTGAGGGGCTGCGTTTAATCTCTGACACAGCCAGGTGTGGTCCAAGAACAAAGCTACATCTTACCTGCTCTTTTTTATTATGTGTGTCAGGCATAAAAGGGACTCAATAAAAATAGTATTCAATAAATAAGCACAGGCAATTTGAGAAGCAAATGGTAAACCACCTTCTAGAATTCAACAGTTGGGGAGCCTTAATGCCCAGGTTGCACCATCTCCATGTCGGAGCACTGTCACTCCCACACAGCTCTTGGGTACAGGCCAGCCTTGTTCTGCAGGCTCTCTAGTGTCGCTAAGTTTTAACCAATGATGGAAATTTCCATTGTGAATTGACCCACGTTATGTGTAATATCTGAAATTGCGGATGTGTTCCATTTTAAACATGTTCTACCTCATAATTGTTAAAATTTTATTTATTCAGAATCTAAAACAACAGAAATAATTTCTTTAAAAGTTCAAGTTAGTTATTTGGATTTTAGTTTCAAATCTCTCTTTTGCTTAGTAAAATTGAATTCTTCTGCTTGAATCAGTCCCCCCACCCCCGGAAGTGCTTATTAAGTATAAGTTATTATTAAGTGCTTAGTAATATAAACAGAACTCAAGCATCTCACACCAATTCTGATCTTTTTAAATATCTGAGGCATCACAGCTTAAAGCAGTATTGCAGGTATTTTACAGTTATAGAGCTACTACTGGGAGCTAAGAAATTCTACATTCCCTCCCTCGCCCAGTACCAAGAAATACTTGGAAATGCTTCTAGCTTTAAATTCCTGTACCAATTAAAGCTGTCTGTGGAAGGTCTGTGTGCAGAAGTTACTACTGCAGTAAGGAGCATGAACTTAAGAAGAGAACATAATGAATTCTGCATATTCTCCAGATCACTAGCCAGACATGTCCTGGCCAGACTCAGTTTGCACTGGTGGGATTTCCCTGCCCTCCAGGACTGTTTCTCCGGACTCTAGAGGGCTGCAGCACAGGACAGTATGAGAGTCAGAGCAGGACAGTGCACGTTGGCTACTCTGACATGCCTGATTTTGGTGTTTTCATGTCCGCCCCCCACCTTAACCAATTAGGAATAAGAAGAAAGGACTGCCTACCCTCAGGAAAATCATGAATTAATATTAAATATACTTAATTGTCTCCACAGCTATGTCACAATGATTCTCCATACCCTATCATGAAAAAAATAAAATCATTTTGGGTGGTGGTAGGGTGTGGTAATTTTGTAGAGACACAAAAACTTTAATACTATTCTAACAAGTGGTATAGTTAAAAGATTTTATTGTTTTGAAATTTTTTATATATTTTATTATACCACCGTGATATATACAATATTTTTTGGTAGGTCTCCTCTTTGGCAGGACTCTCCCTCGGGTGAGATCCTCTCTTTGGTGGGGCTCCTTTCTGGTAGGCTCCCCTTTGGTGGGAGACTTGGGCTCTCGTGTATGGTCTGAGTTCTGACCAGAGTGAGAGTTCTTTCATTATGCTGGATTGTGGTGGTAGAGCTTTTATACTATTAAAAGCCTTTTTGGAACTGCGCCAGACTAGTGAGCTTTCATCCGTTCCTCCAGCGACCTCAGAGGTAGAAGAGAACTTCTGTCCTGATACTGTTGGGGACCCCAGCGACTCCCGACAGGACCACCTAAATAGTAACTCAATGGACCTGAAGACGGACCTGTCCTGAGCCACGGCAGAGTCTGGCAAGCTACCCGTGATGTATTTGATATGCCCAAAACAGTAACAATAATGGACCTCATTCCCAATGAACGGAGATGTTACTGGTGCTAGCTCGAGCAACTCAATGAGTGAAGGCAAGTGATACAAAAGAAGTGAGATGTTCATGTTTGGGTTTAGGTCATACAGTGTTCCAGCACCATTTCTCCACCAGTGCCCACCACCAATGTCCCCAGCTCCCTCCCCCATCCCCTAGCCTGCCTCTATGGCATGTTCTTTATCTCTTTTCTCTCTCTCTCTCTCTCTCTCTCTCTCTCTCTCTCTCTCTCTCTCTCTCCTCTTTTACAATTAGTTAAAAAAATTTTAAAACCAGAATCACTTTTTTTTGTTTGTTTTGAGGCCACACCCAGTGATGCTCAGGGGTTACTCCTGACCACTGCTCAGGAGACCCTATGGGATGCCAGGGACCGAACCCTGGGCAGCCATGTGCAATCCAGTACCTATTACCCACTGGCTTCCTTCTGGGCCAGAATCAACATTTTTGATGATGTCATTTCTATACTCTATTTCCCTATTTCCTGAGTATGAGCTCTTCTCCGCCTGCAGACTGTGTGGTAGGAGTGCCCTCGGGGTTGATTAAGCTGGCACCGCCATCAAAGCCACACACCTCTTCTCTCTGCTCCGCAGTGCAGACATCATGCATACTAATGCGCCAAAGGTTAGGAAATAGTTCAGTTTGCTCATGTGTTCAGTGAGGCAGTCTGCCAGGTAAGAAGTTAGAATGAGCTTAAGTCCAGGGGTATAATGCCGGGCATTATTATAAACTCATTTCAAAATGGAATCAAAAGTTTTTAACACTCAAATGCAAATAAATATATATCTCAACTACTTAAATGCTTTGTGTCATTCCAAAGTTCTCATAGGAAGTATAACTGCTAGACAAGCTATGAAGATAGTTTTTCTTAGGGCAGCTATGCAGAAGAAGCTGAAAGGTGCACATGTGTACGTTTGGGTATACATGTGTATGTGTGGGTGCACCTGAGCTTTGAGTCTCAGAGCCCCCTCCTGAAGGAACAAGAGTGAGCAGCCGTATTTTCTTACTGACCGACGTACCCCTCCAGCCATGCAGCTGGAAGCCAGCGCCGTGCATTTCTGCTCAATTATACTCTGCTTGCTCGCCTCTGAATTTTACGGTTTTCAACACAGATTTGCTTTCCTGTGGGAAGGAGATAAGCAGCCGAGGATTTTCATTTAAGCTCTGGCCTTGTCTTCTATGTTGCAGGAGGACAGTGAGAGGACCTGTTAGGGGTGTTGGGAGTCCACATGGATCGCAGCCACTGCTGTGCCAAGCAGAAACAAAGCGAATGGGATTCTGCGGCATCTCCTCTCTATCCCAGCATCTAAGCATCTGGCCAGTGCTCAACACAGGCCCTGCTCTATGGCCTTCCCGGCTCTGACCGGATTTCTAGTACTACTGGGGGCATGGGGCAGGCAGGAGAGTAGTAAGAGCAGAGCCCAACTGTCCAGGGTGATGGGGCATGGCACCCACACGCCTGCCTGAGCACCCATGCACAGCTTGAGCCAGATGAGTCCCACTCACACGCTCACTTTGTAGGAACCTCAAGAGGGCAATGGAGACAGAGCAAACATGCGAAGTAACTCATGAAACTCGATGAGCCTCCAGGCCACTGGCCAGCTCCAAGGTCATCTCCTCGACCCCGCAAACCACCCTCTGGCCCTGCTGCCCATTGAACACTGCCAGATGCTCCCTGTGACTGAATACTCAGGGCATTGGGGCCCACTGCTCTGCGTTCCCTGCTCAGAAAGGAGAAAACTGAGGCATGGTGCTTGCACATCCTCCCCCCACAGATGCCGAGTTAGGCAGTGGGGCTCGTCAGAACACAGCTGGTGCCAGAATCGCACAGGCCTCCCTGAAAAGCAGAGCCCACAGGCCCTGGTCACTGCTGCCCTGCAGTGGCCTCTGGAGGGACCCCATGGTCTCCCCAGGACTCAGGTACCCATTGCCTCTCTCCCTGGGATCCTGAGTGGCAGCCAGGAGGCTCTTTGCAGCTTGGGCCCTTGGTGGGTCGTAGCCAATGAAGCCCACACCTCCTGTGGCCAGGAAGGGCACGCGAACCCCAGAGCATTGTGCCACAACATATCCACTCTGCTGCCTGCAGGACTAGGGGAGCTCAGCTCCCTGCTGCCTGCAGTGAAGGTGGGGTGATGGAGCCACTCCCCACTCCACACACCTCCACCTTCCAACCCAGCCCAGCGCACAGGCAGGCAGTGCAGGAAGCATTTCTCGGGGAAGTGTATTTGCACTTCCACAGCGGACACTTCAGTCCCGACTCTCACTTTAGAGGGGGCTAACCCCGCCCTACTCGCCCACCCCACTGTCCTGATCCTCCCAGGGCAGTGGAAGCCATCTGGATGAGAACAACTCACCACTGGGAGAGACCGAGATCATGGCAGGCACCAGACTGACCGCACAGGGGAGGGGGCAGGAACTTGGCAGGGACTTCCCAGGCCCATAATACCGCACAGTTAGTGTGAGGATTCCAGTCTCACAGAGGAGCAGGTGCTGCAGGGTAAGTGATTTAGGGGTTGGGGGGTCAGTACCAGGGAGCAGGGCTGTCCACAAAAGATCAGGTCCAAACTCTCCACTTTCCAGACCTGATAGGGCAGCACCTCCCATTTTCTCCAGGGGAGAAGGTCAGCAGTGACTAAAAGTGGCCTCCCTGGGGCATGTGTCACATGGGGGAGGGGGTGAAGACCTGGGGAACGGGGACAGGGAAGAGAGTAAGGAAGCCAAGGAGCAGAAGGACCGCAGGCTCCACAGGTCTGGTTTCTCACTTAAGACCCACAGGTTTCAGAATTCACAGTAGCTCAATTCGAAATCTCAGAAAAACAGAAAACTTTTTTAAAAAACGTTTTGAAAAGTAACTTGCTGTAAGAGCCCATTTCTCTCACTTCCTGCTCTTGGGACACTGTATACTAAAAATCACAAATAGATGTTTATTTGATCTTGCTTGAGGCGGTTTATATAGTTAACATACTTAGAAATTTAAGGAGAAAAATTAAAGCTATACATTTTAAAATATAAAAGTCATTTTCATGAATTAACATTTTTTTGGTTCTGTTTTGGGACCATACCCAGTGATGCTCAGGACTTACTCCTGGCTCTGTGTTCAGGAATCACTCCTGGTTCAGGGAACCGTATGTGGTATTGGACACTGAGCCCGGACCAGCCAAGTGAAAAGCAAGTGCTCTCCTGCTATACTGTTTCTCCAGCCCCGCTGTGGTAGTTTTTTCTTCCCATCTCCACTCCTCTCCCCTCCCCTCCCTCCCCTCAATCTCAGTCTCTCTCTCAATCTCTCTTTCTCTTCTCTTCTCTCTCTCTCTCTCTCTCTCTCTCTCTCTCTCTCTCTCTCTCTCTCTCTGTTCAGGGGTAGTTTATTAAAGGTGAGTTTCACTGTGGATTCCAACCCCCCTATCTGTACTTTTCCTACTCTTACATTATAGCCACAGTCCTTAGATCTGCACCTTAGATCTCCCCACCCATAATTCTATACTATAGTGCCTGGTCATCTAGAAAATACCTAATCATTAATACATCACTGATCTCATCAAAAACAACCTCAGGATTTGGGGAGAAAGTCCACTAGCAGATACAGGTTTTCTCAATCTGAAATGCTCAAGAATTTTGAGCAGGTCACACCTGGTGATGCTTAGTGGTTACTCCTGACTTTGCACTCAAATTACTCCTGGTACTGCTCGGGGAACCATGTGGGATGCCAGGGATTGAACCCGGGTCAGCCACATGCAAGGTTATCTGCTGTGTTATCGCTCCGACCCCTGGAATGCTCAAATTTTATCTCTTATAACAAACACTGTCAAACGTCTTCACTAGAGACTCACTCTGCTCACATGAAGCAAACGTGCTGTGCTGGCACACAGCGGAGTGCCCGCCTGCCATCCGCCAGCATATATCCATGAGGCATGGTAGCATGCCCTGAAACTGGTGTGTCACTGAGGGCACTGGCAGTGGGTGGTACCCAGTATTGCAGCCACCACGGAGGAGCAAGTCATGTGTGGTGTTTCATGAGCAAGTTCTGTCCTCGTGCCCAGACTCCACTACAGAAAACTAACAGGAAGAGGGACCAGAGAGAGTGGCCCAAAACACAAGCACAGTGGACCAGGCTTGTGCCCTGCACACGACAGGGCCCAGATTCAATCCCCACCACTACACTGGGTGCCCCAAACCCACCAGGAGTGACTCCTGAGTGCAGAGTCAGGAATAAGTCTTTGAGCTACTTCCAGGTGTGATCTAGCATCCACCCCCTCCCCTCCACCCTCAAGAAAAAAAGTATTAAAAGGAAGAAAAACTGCTGGCTGCAGGTCACTCAGTGACAAGATTTGATTCAATTACAAAGTTAATCTGAAGGTGATAGGTAGGGACCCTTTTCCTGGTGTCCTATGTCATCCTTTCCATTTCTCTTGTTATTATTCCGAATGTACCAATTCAAAAAATGTCTGAAAGGCCACAACAATAATATAGGCTACATCCTTTTAAATGATACTTTATATTCCTTTAGACGCCTTTAAGCAGTCCAGAAGCCCAGACCCATGTCTGCTCATCTGTTCTGAACTGATTTCTTCAAAGGGGTCTTCAGATCCGGCAGCCGGGAGCGTGAGTGAGCAGCCAGCCCCCAGGGTCAAGAAGCCACAGCCCTTCAGGCACCGCCATCCTCATGCCTGTACCCACAGTCCCTCCAAGGACTCCACGCTGGCATCTGTCCAACTGGCATGTGTCCAGCTGTTTCTCTCATTAGACACACATTGGTGCCCCAGTCGCCTCAGCCCCGCATCGAGTCTGGGGTCTGTTTTCTAGGCGTACTGCCCTGGGGGTGTCCAGCTCCTGACGAGAGAAGCCATGGCCCAAGAACGCTGAGACACAAACCCAGAAGGCTAGCTCTGCTCGTGAGCTCTGTACCGACAGCCGCAATCTGGAGACGCCCAGGGAGCAGACAGGGAGCGTCTGCTTGTGTGCAGACGGATGTGATCACCTCTAAGACACAGTGCCATCAACAGGAATCGGGGCGGCAGCACCCCATGTTGTTTACAGGAATTGTTGGCAGCAGCACCTCAGTATAGGTGTTCCTTTCACCATCTCACCTACTCAAGCTTCTACAGCAGAAGCAGGAAAACACCTAAACAAATATACTATTTAAAGTCTAATGTTTCGGACACAACCAAATTGTAGCACATGAATGGTATTATAAAGTCATTGCTTTAAATCTCCAAGTGGCATTTGGAGAATAGTACTTTAGGTTTATCATTTAAATGTTTTAAAATAATTTTTTTATTCAACATTTGATAAGGATAAAAACAGTCTTGGGGCTGGAGAGGTAGTACAGTGGGCGGGGTTATTTCCCTTGCATGCGGCTAACCCAGGTTTCATTTCCCAGAAGCATCATATGGTCACCAGAGCCCCGCCAGGAGTGATCCCTGAACACAGTGCCAAGGGGAAGTGCTGAGCATCACTGAGAGTGGCCCAAAACGAAATTGCACTCTTGCCTTTGGCTCTAAGTTGGAAGTATAGAGGAGGTAATGTTGAGTAAAGAAAATTAGGAAGAAGAAAATACCTGATGGGCTCACTCAAAGGCCAAAGGAAACCCTCTGGAAACCCTCTGGTCTCAGAAGCAGAACTGAGATGGGGAATGGGAGTTGGGGCTATAAAACTGCACCCCTAAAACCTAACATTCAGGGGCCGGAGCGATAGCCCAGCGGGTAGGGGCGTTTGCATGCACCCGGCCTGTGCTGGCCCGGGTTCGATCCCTGGCATCCCATATGGTCCCCGAGCACCGCCAGGAGTAATTCCTGAGTGCAGAACCAGGAGAAACCCCTGAGCATTGCCGGGTGTGACCCAAAAAGCAGAAAAAAAAAAACCTAACATTCACTCTCTAGCCCCAGGAGTACAGAGAAGGCCTGCAGGGAACACTCCAGCTAAATCCAAGCTGCAGGAAATGAAAATGCCCATCTCCAAACAGGGCTGAGGAACCAAACACTTATTTCAGAGGCAACTTTCAAGAGCACTGACCACCCAGGAGTCTGAGTTTGACCCATCATTGACCTTTTCTGGAAAAATTTTAAAGATCATTATTTTATACTTGAGAGCAACTCTGCTATTAGAAGGTTAAGTCTAGCTGTAAGCTTTATTTTCACTCATTTACCTGACCCTTTAGGGTGATGAGAAGGACCATTTATTCATTACTCACTAACACTGTGTGTGCTGGATAGACTCAGCAAAGAAACATCATTACAAAGACAGAAGTGCAGATTGCACAGGGGAAGTCTGGGTGTCGAGTGAGAGTCAGGGCCTTCTCAAACATTTCCTGAGTTCTGAGAACTAGGAGGGATGCTTTCCCGTGCACCATCACAACCAGGTGAATTTAGAAAGGCAACGTTCTGCTGAGCTTGGCTTAAATGCAGATGTTTCTGGGACCAGAGGAGCCTTGTACCCTGGATCGCCAGGATGCCAGGGAAACAGAGAACAGCTCATTCCCGGAACCAGAGCCAGGAACTGGCCTGCAGGGAGGGTGCAGAGCGAAGTCCAGAAGTCAAGAAGCTAAGAATGGAAAATAATGGGCAGTTAGGCTCAGGTGCAACGGCCTCTTTAACAAACTGTGTCAGGGAAACAGAATGAACATATGTCAAAAACAATGCTGTATCTGTATCTCACATCATACAAGTCAGTTCTTGTGGATCAAAGATCTTAAGACCAGACCAGAAATCCAGAGAACGCATACAGAAAGCACTGACAGAACACTTCAACATCTGAATCTCAAAGGGGTTTTCAATGATACCACACCATTGGCAAAGGAAACTGAAAGAAAAAATAAACAAATGGGACTTTATCAAATGAAAAAGTTTCTGCATAGCCAAAAAAAGAAAAGCCCCATGCGCTAGAACTAAGACACCCAACTGAATGGGAGAAAATAATCACACTCAACACATCAGATAAAGGTTTAATATCCAAGGTATATGAAGAACTAAAGATCCAACAACAATCAGAAAACCTTCCAAAATGGGAAGAGGAAATGGACAGACTCTTTAGCCAATTAGGCACATAACAAATGCTCATCATCATTAATCAACAGGGAAATCAAATCAAGATGCCAATGCTTTCCTACCTCTGTACTCAGGGATCAATTCTGGTGGCATTCAGGGGAAAAGATGGGGTTCTGGGATCAAACCTGGATTGAGCCCATGCAAGGCAAGTGTACTTGCCACTGTACTATCTGGTCCAAGGGTTAAATCGATGATTACTGAAACCAGAAGCAGGGAGGTAGTGAGGAGAGCAGAGTGCCTGCTCTGCATGAGATGCCTGAGTTCAATCCCAATACTACATGGTCCCTTTCACCTTCCACACTTCCAGGTACGGCTCTGGGAGCCCCCAGCACCAAGCCATCATGCCCAGAAACTGTGCAAAAACTATCATAAGGGGCCGGACTGATAGTACAGCAGGAAGGGCATTTGCCTTGCAGTGGCTGACCAGGTTTGATCCCTGGCATCCCATGTTGTTGCAGGACTCCTAAGGGCCGCTGCATCTGCTCTGGATTGCCTCCCGCAAATCACTCCGTAGATAAGGGGGTAGTCTAAATGTGGCAGTTTATCCGACCATGTATGCTGTGCTAGCTGGTATAAATATTCTCCCATGCTATCACAATCATCGTGGGACTAGCTAGATCTACCAGCATATTAGCCTGGCCAGGACACCTAAGTAATTAAAACCAGAGAGAAATGCTGTTTGCTTCCAAGCAAACAAGCAGAAATGCTGTTTGCTTCCAAGCAAAACAAGCATGGCTCCCTGATATACTCAAAGGCAACTAAAATATAAAACTACAATGAAGTAGAGGAGACTTGTGAAGGCTTGGAGAAATATTTAACTGGCATTGGTGTTGGTCAAGGTACAGAGACATGCCATCTCAGAAACCCCCCCTTCTCTACACTACAAAAGCATTCCCTAAGCAGATTTCGCTCAAAACATTAGCACAGTAAAGGCCCTAGGTGAGGTGCAGGGAGGGATTACCTAAGGGCATTGGACCCTCCCTGCTTTCCATAACAGTGGGAGGAAGGTCTGAGTTACAGGGATATAAACTAGCCGGTTCCCCGCTCGCCCCTTCTTCTTCCTTGTGGGATCCTCTCTCCTTGTGAGCGTTCATCCCCCTTGGAAGCTTTTACACGTGGTGGTCGCCATCTTGGCCTACACGTGGCTGGGGTTCTAGCCTGGAATGCTAAGCATCGGGTTTTTCCTTTTGCTGATTTGTATGCCTGAACCTGTGATAAGTAAAGCCTTTTAAAACTGCATCGGATTCCTGAGTTTTCATCCGCCTCGCCGGCCCGGAGGTAGAAGGGAACTCGCTTCCCAGCACTGTCGGGGACCCTGGCGGAGCGCCCCACACCATATGTCAAATGGGATGCCAGGGATCAAATAATTGATCTGCCAGGAGTAATTCCTGAGAGCAGAGCCAGGAGTAACCCCTGAGCATCTCAGGTATGAACTAAAAGGCAAAAAAAAAAAAAAAATCAGGAGCGGCCCTAGCCCCTCGGCCCAATCTATTGCCCTGTAGGTAGGTAAATTCAGAGGGTGTGGCCTCAAAGTTAGACCTCATTTAACACTCACCTCCTATTTATATCAGGCTCCTCAGCTTCATAGACTCCAATTTGATGTGAAAACAACAAGCAGAGGGCAGATTCTTTCAAGGAAAAGGAAACTGATGGACGAGGAAGCTGGAAGATGGGAAGGCGGTAGAGCTGACAGTCAACGTGATCAATACCGATCGCAAAGGTAATGTTGACATTCCCCTCTGGGGACAGGAATGGTGGGGGAGACTTCCACAGCCTATCAGCATGGATTACCTTTGAAACTCCTGAGACTCTTTTTTTCAGATTCGTGATAAGGGAACAAGGGACTTGGTGGCCAGAGAGAGTAGGGAACTTTCCCTATATGCAGCCAGTCTCCAGCACCCCCATGGTTCCCTGAGCCCTGCCAGGAGTAATTCTTGAGCACTGCCAGGTGTAGTCTATAAACAAGAATTGATTTTTTTTTTTAATTTTAAGAAACAGGAGCTCATCCCTGAAAGCCTGAAGAGGTGACCATTCTTTCGACTCCTGTTCACAACAGAGTCTGAAAATACCAGAACTTGCCTGAGAGAGAACAACGCCATTGCCATCAGTGCCCACAGGATATATATATATATATATATATATATATATATATACACATACATATACACACACACTTATGACTCAAAGAAAAACCTTTTGTTTTGGTTTTAAAAACAAAAACCTGAAATGGAAGTAGAAAACTTACATAACCAACAGAGCCGACCATGCAAATTGTTTTATGTAATATTGTACACTTTATTCATCTATGCCCCTAGAAGTCAGATTAAAATAGCCAACTTTCCTTGAAAACATTTTGATGGCACTAAAAGAGGAAGCAAACAGTAAAGACCTTTCAACAGACTCTCATTTCTATTTATATAGTACAAAAAGAGAAACACTCAGCCACTGGTGGAAAATTCTGGTAGTGAGGCAAAAATTCTGCTGGTGCAGAGACTTCTCAGAGTATAAAATTAAAGGTAATCTCCACTTTGTACTATTTATTGTGAAAATTTCCTCCCTGGATTTGATTTTGCATCCTTACTAAAGTACTCGAGGCAAATTCTAACTGTCTGATCTGTGAGTCTTTCCCAGGAGTGACCTGGCTCTTGGGCTGAAACTGATCCACTAATCTCAACCAAGTAGATTAATGTAGAGTTAATCTACTTTTAATTAACTTCCTGGATTCCATTGGTTTACCAGCGTGGCACTGGAGTCAGCCTGCAAAGGCACTCCCAGGCTGAATGTTCAGTGTCCACAGATTCTGAGAGCCTGTTACTACCATCTTGAGAGCACAAAGTGACCCATAGTGGGATTATTTACATCATGAAAATGGGCAAATGTGCAAAGTCATGACACTTCTCTAAAGCTGGCTGGTAAACAGTTACCAACACAGCACCCATAAACACCGGAGACATTCCTAGATTAGGTGAAACAGACTTGGCTTTCCTTGTTTCTCTTTGACAAGCAAGAGGACACAGTCTTTCTGAGACCACCGCATTCACACCTAACCTCCACCTGCTGAGGCCCTGAAGGTTCTGCCTCTGCATTCAGGACTCTGCCTGGAGCTCCAGAAAGAAGCATCTGCACTGGAGGGAGATAGCTGAGAGAACACAAGGGCACTCTCCTCCCACTCCGCAAGGGAGAGAGAGTCCATGCAGCCAGAGGTGTGGCTTTAAAAAGGGTGTTTGAAAACTAGCCAAACGAATGACTCTTACACAGGGAAGCAAGGAACTAGACTATCTCAGCAAGACAGACTACAGAGGGTACCGCCAGTTCCAGGCTGTGCACCAGGTTCCTAGTTCCCGTCCCAGTGCACAGTCAGGCTGCACTGAGATTCACAAGGAAGCAAAGAGCAGGGGAGACGATGCTGTCGGGCACATTCTCTCAACCAAGAAACAGAACATGGATTCTCTCCTGACGCTGTAAGGAATGGTTCAGACACCTCTAAAAACAGTCATGAATCTCTGGGAGAAGAACAAATGAACTAACATCAGCTAGTTCAGGGCCTAGTTCAGGGCCGTGAGACACTCCATTCTGCTGGATGCTGTGGTTTCCACGCGGAGGCAGGAGTGGGGACTGGTTTAACAGCATGTGGAATCTGAAGGCAAAAGACCCAAGAAGTGTTCCTGGTCCTCTCTACTGCTGTGTGAACTGAGGCAAATGACTTCACTCTATGTTTCATTCCTCTCAAAGCAAGGCTTGCATTTTCCCTGGCGAGGTCTGTGTAAGGATCAAGCGAGATCATGCATGAAGAAACACTGCAAATGGCAAACACCATGTAAATACAGTATTAATTCCATGGGGGGGTGTGGGGGGGGGTCACTGAGTCCATTTCCTATGCTGAGAAAATGATCACCTGAGTCAACTTGTGTGATTTCAATGAATGCCACAAAAGGCTAACTTTGAAATTTGCTGAAACAGTAATGCTCTCAAAGAATGCTCTCAGTCACTGCTTCTCTACTGATCTGATGTCTCAAGGAACTCTCTATTTCTCTACTGAATGATTTCTTGGTGTGAGAATGTTTTTTTCCGATACAAGTTTTCTGTGCAAACACGGCCCAGCCAATGCATGAGGGACACTTCACCCGCCTCTCTGAGGCAGAGGAGGCTGCTCTGTCAGGACACCAGCACAGGAATGGTGTGAGTGGAAGGAGAGGAATGTGTGGATTTTCACTCTCCAGCACAGGAACATCAGATGATCCATGAAGAAAAGGAGCAGGTGAGCCCGGAGCACGTGTGTGTGTGTGGGGGGGAGGGGTCGATGGCAGAGTGTTCTGTGTGCCTTCCTGAGGACACCCCAGTGGGAGTGGGGACAGGTGGTACAGTGCACATGCACTAGAGCAATGCATGGCTCTACACACAGGATAAGGTGCTTGCCTTGCATGGGAGCACCCTGGGCACGAGTGGGCTTGGTGTACTCCAGCCCCCACAAGGAAAAGATGAGCAGCTGCCAGCTAGACCACACGGATGAACCTGAAGGCTCCAAGTGAAGGGCATCAGGTCTACTTGGTTTCACTCAGACACGGAAGACAAACAAAACTGATACACCAACTCTCAGACTCTTTAAAACAATGATGACTGGGTGAAGGGCACAGGCGAGTGGGCAAGTCAGATGAGAGGGGCCAGCTGAGGGTGAGACAGGGCACGAGACTGCTGGCCAGCATCTCTCTCTCTCTCTCTCTCTCTCTCTCTCTCTCTCTCTCTCTCACACACACACACACACACACGTGTGTGTGCATGTTGGTGTGTGAGGGTGTACACCCAGAGCCAATGGAGTGCTAAAAGTCAACGGTACTTCAATTAAACATCATCCTGGTGAAGCCTGGGGCCCTCAGGCTGAATTGCTACATCACCCTATGAGACAAGTGCAAGCTTCAACAAGAACCCTGTGTGGCCCCAGGCTCTCGGCTCTGACTCCTAACAGGAATCGCATACTATCCACTTCTGACTTTTCTGGTGGTGGCTCTGAGCAAAGGCAGGCAAGAGAAGAGCAGTAGACAGATGTCAGAGGGTGAAGATGACAGATTCACCGGAACACAACAGATGTCTGAAGCTGGATCAGAGTCCCAGTGGAATGGTATGTTGTCACATTTTGTATGACATCACACTGTGGCATCAGCTGTGCTACTGACATCAGCTGAACTACTGATCAGAGACAAAGGTGAGCTTGAACAATGTAACAATCATGACAATTTCCCAGTGTGGCCTGGGATGTGGCAGTATAGCACTTACCTTCCTTATGGGGAGACCCTGAGTTCAATCCCCAGCACTTAAAACAAAAGGCCTTTACAGTTTAAGACCCTAGAAGAAGCTAGGAAGGCTGGGCCCATCAGGCTCGGGGTAAGAAACACCAGCTGTCCCTGCTCTTGTTCCACAAAGAGATGGGAAGCAAAGACAGGTGCCTGGGAACTCTTGGGTTCCTAGGCTTCACAACCACCAGAGCAGCCCCATGGACGAGCCTGAGTGTGGAGGTGGGCTGGCCCCTAGTTCACACACAGCCCCAGCCCAGAGAGGACGAGGCTGGAGGAGTCCTGAGAGGTGCACCTGGACTGGAGACCAGGAGCAAGGTCTGGTCTTACCCTGAAAAGCCACTTCCAGGAGCAGCTGATGTCTTAGGGAGAAATGCCAGAAACGAATGACAGTAAAACCAACCAGGTTTCCATCTAACAGGAAGTATTTAAGTCTTCTATCTCAATCGGATCCCACCAGTGCTCGAAAGGAAAACATTCTTATGCCCACATTCAGGAAAAGTCCAACACCACACAGTGAAACAATTAAACACGAAACAAATGCTAGATTCAACTCTGGTTGCCTCCATGACATCGTCATTTAGCCAGGTTTTGATCATCCAAAATGTAGATGGCTTTTTATCATCCACTAGTGATCTATGACCCTACTCTCTGCACTGGTCACAAAGTGACAGGAATGGACCTATGGGGCGCAGATCCCTGAGCACAGACCCAGGAGATAAGCCCTGTGTCACTGTGGATGCATGCTGCCTTCTGTCCAGTCTGCCAGGCATTTGCCCAAGTCAAACCATTCAGCCATCTCTATCCACTGGCCCAGGTCACACAGCTGGGCCAGCAGCTCTGTCACCTGGCAGGGGCAAGGGCAAGGCACCAAGGTAGTCCTCCCCTTGGCATTCAGGAGGACACGCCCTTGTGACTGACAGCAAGGCCAGCAGGGAATGAGCAGGCCCTGAAGGTTGTGATGCTGGGGACAGCATGAGAGGCTCCAAGGAGGCAGAGGCCAGTGAGCCCCATCTGGTAGACCAGAGCTGCTGCCTGGGCACCTGACTAGGGGCACAACGGTGTCCCAAAGAGCAGTGAGCCTCAGGGTAGCTAAACTATATGCAGAGCAACTTGCATAAGGGGTCTGGGCACTGAGCTGGGAGAAGTCCCAAGCACTACTAGGTGTCCTCCCTCCCCATACAATTTGAGCTTTCCTGCACGAAGGCACTGGACATCGCTTGCTGTCAGGATGCAGACCTGGGCCTCATGCAGCTGGGGCCAAGACTGCGCTCTCCAAACTTTCCATCACTATCACCATCTCTGCGCAGCCTGATGTCTTTCCCAGGCCTCTCCCCACATTTCTGTCACACAGATGCTCATATCCCAGCACACACACACCTCAGGCCATTGCTTGTCCACAGGGCAGAGAACACCTGGCACAGGCACATGAGTCATGGGGTGGCCAACACGGGGATGGAGCACTGCTCTGGGTCCAGGACACTCACATACTGTGGGGGCAGCAGTCTCCAGGGCGGGGACAGGGGCAGACAGAGCTTCCCTCCTTCCCTCCATCTCAGTCCCAGACAGCGAGGGGAGGCAGAAGGCACCCACGGAGGCACCCGGGACAGCACAGCCTTGAGAGCTGCCCTAGCCCTGCTGCAGCAGGAAGGCATTGACTGGGCCTCTGTCTGCTGTCTGAGGCCTGGTTCCTCTGAGCCCTAACAGCCCAGGGCCCCTGTTCTCATGGGAAAGATTCTCTCCTACCAGAACCAAGACCATGAGCCCACATCCAAAGAGCCACCTCCTGCAGCAATCCCACTGAAACCTGGTGGCCCAGTCTGCCGTCTCAGATGGAGGAGTCATACGTAGGGCACCAAGGGCCCTGTCCCTTTTTCCCACCAGGCAAGCAGGGAGCCTGCAGGCCACCAACTTCTCCATTTCCATAGCCAGGAGACACTCACCTTGAGGTCAGGATTAGTAGCTAAATTTTTAGGTTAAAAAAATAAACAAACGTGCCAACAAGCCCTTCCTTTGAGGGCCCTCTCCTCCTCCTGCCCCCATCACCACCCCCACTGGCATTACCTTCTTAATCCCATTATAAAGAACCTGGAGTAAAGCTCGTACAAATAATTAAATGTATGTGTGCTTTCACTTCTCCATCAGCAACTGGGGACAGAGGCTGGGATCTAGACAGGATCGGGAACACAGCCCAGCTCAACTCTACGCTCAGAATGGTACAACATGACGTTAACCTCCAAGGTCTTGCTGCTAACAAAGGAGCTGGCAGACAAAAGAGAATTTGTTCAATCTGCTGGAAGTGGCTTCTCTGCTGTGTGCCTGTGAGGAAGAACTAATTACACTGGTCACAGGGGGAGTCGCTCCCCGCTCCCTGCCAGACTGGCCACCCATGGCTCAGACACTGGGCACAGTCACCTCTGGCGGTGGAGAGGGACAGGTGACCAGTAGCACTAACTCTGGAGAGCCCAGGTTGGAAAGTGCTCCTGCCCCTCCACCTGCCAGGTTGCCTGTGCTGGGCCACTGGCCAAGCAGCCTGGCCCAGTGTCCTGACACGTGACCATCCCCAGCACTGAGGTGTCCCTGCACACCCAGATGGGCAATATTCCAGATTCCTTCCCATCCCAAACCCCAGAGTTCTCTGCTCTTTCCTGGAGGTCATGTCTCCATAGAGACCTGTAGCTTGGCCCCCAAATTGGGCAGAAGCCCCCAAGGCACAGGATCTGTCTGAAGTTCCTCAGCAATTCCTTCCTCCCCGTGCTCCAAGCAATTATCACCTGCAGAGTCCTGTGGGGGAGGGGTGTGAAGCTATGTAATGAGGCTGGTCTGCAGGAGCTGCTCTGGCCACCTGGGGAGGTCCAGGGAGAGGGGGTGGCCACTCACACATTTCCCTCAGCCCAGGTAGTCTCCTCCTCTTCCCAGTCCTCGCCCACCACACACAACAGTCCAGCCGTCCCTATAAACCACGCAGGCTGACACTGCAGAGGAAAGAAAGCAACACAGCTCTTTACCAGTGGTCTGCCCCGAGCTGCGCATCTGGGAATCTGTCTGCAGTCTCCTCACACCTGCTCGAAGGGGTGGGGGGTGGAGTGTGTGTGTGTACACATCTGGCAATCTGCAGTCTCCTCACACCTGCTCAAAGGGTGTGTGTGTGTACACATCTGGGAATCTGCAGTCTCCTCACACCTGCTCGAAGGGTGTGTGTGTGTGTGTGTGTGTGTGTGTGTGTACATCTGGGAATCTGCAGTCTCCTCACACCTGCTCAAAGGGTGTGTGTGTGTGTGTGTACACATCTGGGAATCTGCAGTCTCCTCACACCTGCTCGAAGGTGTGTGTGTGTGTGTGTGTGTGTGTGTGTGTGTGTGTGTACATCTGGGAATCTGCAGTCTCCTCACACCTGCTCAAAGGTTGTGTGTGTGTGTGTGTGTGTGTGTGTGTGCACATCTGGGAATCTGCAGTCTCCTCACACCTGCTCAAAAGGGTGTGTGTGTGTGTGTGTGTGTGTGTGTACATCTGGGAATCTGCAGTCTCCTCACACCTGCTCAAAGGGTGTGTGTGTGTACATCTGGGAATCTGCAGTCTCCTCACACCTGCTCGAAGGGTGTGTGTGTGTGTGTCTTGTGCGTGTGTATGTCTCCCCTCGTCTCAGTGTTGACTGGGACGACTGAGGGCTCAGGAGTGGGAAGTCAGAGCTTCTGGCAGCTTCTAACCACTGCATCTAAGAGGAGGGCCCTTCCACTAGCATCTGTGACATCTCCTGAGGGACATCTGAGGGAAAGTGAGCACTGATGCCCAGGAGAAAGAGAGGGCCCATTTCCTTGAGAGACACAAGCAGGCACTTCCTCTTCAGTTATTCCTAAGCAGACTCTAGGGCTAAGGGACATGGGTCCTCTCCCTGACTAGGGCTTCCACTTGACACCCAATGCTTGTGACAATTTGAACATAACTTGTTGGGGTGAGAGGCCCGAAGCCAGCTCTCCTTTCCTTCCTTCTCTATCACTCCCGCCCCTGTGTTTCCTCAATGTCCCTAAAACAGATGACTTGACAGCAGCTGATCTCTGTTTGCTTTGTTTTGGGGCCACACCTGGCAGTTCTCAGTTATTTCTGGCTCTCCACTCAGGAATCACTCCTGGTAGCTCGGGTGGGGAGACCATATGGGATGCCGGGGGATAGAACCGGGTTGGCAACATGCAAAGCAAACACCCTCCATGCTGTCCTATCACTCTGGCCCTTGTTCTTCTATCTTGATTCCAAATACACTGGTCTGTAGGTCACTTTGCTTTTTATTTCAGATTTGGTGCCACACATGGCAATGCTCAGGGAACCATATGGGGCGCTGGAAATGAAGTCTGGGCGGAACCTCTGCGAAGTCAGCACTCTGCCCACTGGGAGCTCTCTCTCTCTCTGGCCCCTACAGCTTGCTTTTGAAAATATCACTCACTGCATGAGCCTGCCTCACCCTCATCCTGAGAAGCTACCCTGGGGCTACATCTCTTCAGCAAGCATGTGAGCCCAAGGGAGGGAACCCAGAGTTTTACCTCTGCTGAAACAAGAAGATCCCTGGTCAAGGGGTGTGGACAGTGGCCAGTCAGCAAGGGTTCATCTGGGCTTCCCTGTTCTCATATCATCTGAGCAATGGACCGCTGGCCAGTAACTGTGCCAGGCCCCCTGGTCAGGCTGTTAAAGAAAGTGAAACTGGTCAGGCTCCCACTCGGCCATTGGGACCAAGTACAGGGCCTAGCACCAACAGGCTTGGTTTGTGCTCCTCACTTAAACCTGAACCCAAATGCAGAAAAGAGATCAAGGAGGCTCGACACCCACTCAAGTCTCCCCAGAAGAGGTGGACCCGAATCCAAGCTGCATTGTGATGCCCCCCCACCATGGGGCAAAGCACAGGAAGGAGTTCTTAATGGCCAGGGCAGGTTCACTCTGCGCGATCTCCCAAGAAACACTGTGGCAGTAAGTCCACTGGCCAGAACCTCACGAGGGACAGCCCTGGGGTGGGATGGGATGGGGCGGGAAGGGGAGGTGGTGGAGGCTGGGCAGTGGTCTGGGGGTACTGGGGAGCTGGGGAGCGGCTGGCGTCGGAGCACAGCCAGGCTTACCCGAAACCCTGCAACATCCTGTTTTTACCGCAGTCATACTTAGCACCTCAAGTCAGAGCATCAAAACACAGACAGCTGAGGCGGCGCCCTTCAGACGCGGAGTGCCCCGCACCACCAGGAGCAGCCGGCGCCCTGAGTATGTTGGTGGCTGGCGAGGGCCTGGGCAGGGGAAGCCCCTTCCTCTCTTGGGCCACCCACGGTCACCACCACTAGCAATATTTGCTCTGAATCAAAAGGACAGATTCAAGCGGAAAGTTAGTTTGTCCTATTTTCAGCTGTAGAAAAAAATTACCTCTAGACCCTAAACTCATTAAAAAGCACTGTGTGAGGACAAAAAAGAATCTGGCAGCGGAGTGTTTAAAGCAATCTGGAGCTCTCCTTTCCTAAAGACAAGTCTATCAGGGAAACTCCAAGACGCTGAATTACTCAACTTTATTTTAACTGATAAAAGTTATCAAAAGTCCCTTTCTTACTGCAGAAAGGCAGCACACTGAAGTCACTACATAAAAGGCACTCAGACTCTCACAGGACATAATAGTCAAGAAAAAGAAACAAACTGTGCTTTGGAGATTCTCTGTCCTTTATGGTCAAATAGTGACATAAGAAAACTAATCTTCGACATCTGTACAAACGCGATGGAAAAGGTGAGAGCACTCTGTATGAAAAGAGACACTCCATTCCCGCTATGACCATCACTGGCCACGGCCGTGCTCACTGCCTGTCCCTATAGTCATGCCGCATCTCATGGCCCAGCTGTCCACTCAGGTCTCACTCCACAGGCCAGGCCAGCACCCCCAGGCTGTGCACCGGAAATAAGCTCTTCAAACACATCAGGAAAACAGGCCCAGCAGAGCCCACAGGCCAGGCTTCAGGGAGGAGCCGAGAGTGAGGAAGAGCCCAGACAGGAATGTTCTAGGTCAGGAAACCACCTTCTCTAGTAGGAGCCCTGGCAAGACTCCACTGTTTCTCTGAAAAATAGTGAGGGGTTTTCTATTTAAGAGTTATTTCTGTGAAGAATAAAGGAACCAAACAAAGGATTAGATAATCCCCAGTGGAACAAAGCCAAAGTAGCTGAGGGGCTGCAGGGTGGGGAGGGACAGGGAGTGGGGAGGGGAGCTGGGGCAGTGCTGGCCCTTAAGGGGGAGCAGTGTGGCAGGCTGTGAATGAGTGAACCGGCACCAAATACAAAGAGACCAAAGAAACACTCGCGAAGACTACTTTGACGAGAAATGGGTCTTACCTGAGACAATTCTGCCGTCACCCGAGAATGTCAAGTTCATACTGTCCTCTGAGTGTGGCCGGTGGCTGGTGCCACAGGACAGAGAGCAGCACTCAGGGGAACAGGACACAGGGAGGAGCCCAGCAGACTAGAAGAGGCCACAGAGCCAATGCAAAGATAAACTTTTGTGGCTTTTACAATACTCCAACCCTCTTTCTTGGTTTGGGGGGGGTAGTTTCAGAGAAGGCTGCGGACGGCTTGCAGCTCTTCCGAGAACACAGAGCAGTGTGAGACCCACAGGGCTATCTTCCCAAGGCTCAGAGCCATGAAGGGTCCACGGTGACAGGACACCAGCCTGGAGTGGGCGGGGCCAGGGGCCCGATCTCAGTCTGCCCTGGGCTCTCTCCCCTGCTGGAGGAGCGCTTGTGGAAAAGTCACATTTTTGTTTCTGCATCTGGGCCACTCCTGGCCGTGCTGGGTACAGACCCAGACCTTGTGCCCTTGAAGTCGGGGGTGGGGGGAAGCATCTGAGAGACCCTTCTGGACAAGGCTCTTTCAGGGGACAGAAAGGGCAGCGAAAGGCCTCAGGAACAGAATTCGTTCCTGACGAACTTCTGTCCCAGGTCGGCCACATGCCCAGGGAAGGTTTGGCCTTTCATGTAAACCTGCAGCAGGACCTGATGCTCACGCGTTCGTGTGCACTGCGGGCGGGCTCCAGCATGCAGAGGGGTCCAGAGAGCCCTTTCGTCCACTCACCCCTGCAACTGCACACATGCCATCCAAGTGGGGTGTACAGCATGGCAGCACTGCCTGAGTCGCGCTCAGCCCAGGAGGAGTGGGGCTGCCCCAGCCTCAGTTTCCCCACAAGGGCAGGATTTCCTGACAGGCACCGGAGCAGCAGCAGTGAGCCAGCCTGTGGCTGGACCTGCAGGGGGCCCCCTCGCCCACACCCTCTGAAAACAAAAACCCACTTCCCCTTCCTCAGAAGGGCACCTCCGCACTGAGTACAACAAAACCCAGACCTGTTTCTCCCACAACTTTTGTCAGATATTTAGGAACTCCAAATGAAAGTGAAACCTAAGTGCAGAATACAGCCTCACCCTGAAAAGACTTTCCAGTTTTTTTCTCCTCAACCATTCCCACATCTGAGTCTCACGCCTAAGTCTTTGTGGCCTTGGCCCTGCGTGTGATGGCTTTTTCCTGTTCAGGCACCATTTCCCCTGGGGTTCAGCTATATCCCTGACCCCTCACTAGCATCAGAGACAATACTTGATTCCCTCATCTGGTCTCAGCTCTGACATCTGCTCCAGAAGAGTAAGAGGACTAATGAGGGAGGCCTTGCACGGTGGCTCCACACCCCAGCACCCAGCTCTGCGGAGGTGGGCTGCCCTGGGCCCCAGAGCACAGAGCCTCCAGAAACCAGCCTGTGCTCTCAGTGGAGATTAGGGGAGGGCAGTGGGGCGGCCAGTGGAGCACCCTCCAGGAATGCCTGACCTTTCCCAGGCTTTGATCTAGCAACCCCCTCCCTGCGCCTTGGGGCCAGTGGCCAGGGCAGCTGCGGGGGAGGGGGAGGAAGGAGGCACTGAGGGGAGCCAGGGACCCTCCTCCAGGCTACAGGCCAACCTCCTGCAAGCCACTCTCAAACTTCCAGCTGGGTACAGCCATGCTCCAGCCCCTACCCCCTATTTGAGAGATAAGAGGAAGATAACAGGACTTAATTAGCACTTGTGAGATGCAACTTAATATTAGCAATGATAAGGCCACAATTACTACTACCACCACTTGAAGCATTTATTCTCCCCCAAACTGGGGGCTCTAGAAAGGTCCCACCCCGGGACAGCCCCCTGAGACTGCTGTAACTATCCCCACTTCACAAAGAGAGGAGCTGACAGCTTTCTCCTTCCCTGGCCTGATGACCTGGCCTCAATTCTCACTCCTGCTTTCCTCTCTGTAATCTCTGCTTCTGGGGCTGCTGAATAAGTGGCAAATCCAGTCAACAGGTGGATCTTCCAGCGGAGGGCCCATTGAGTCCAGGGGCGTGTTTGCTGTTTTCAATAATGTTTTGGTAAGGGCTTCAGTGTAACATTTAGGCTGACCTCGAATGTCCACTCAGGGCTGACACTGGACAGGCAGGAAGAAAACAGGCACAAGGCCTCCAGAGGACAGAGATGGACACTTCTCCATTTCTGGAGAGGCCACTTCAGGCTTAGAAAGGCCTGGGGCCAGGGACTCTCCCAAGTACATAATTACAATGCTTCTCTTAGATGATTATCAGGTACCAAGATTTCAAATCGTTTGTTTACTTATTTTTTTAAAGGCAGAGTCTCTTCTCAGAATGACTCATGCGAGCAATTTAAACAAACAGCTGTGGCCGGAGGGCGGCAGCACGGTTAGTGGGGAAATGTGCTGAATCCCTGCAAGTTAATTAGCTCAATCTTGACTCATTTTCTTTAATGAGACCGTGTAACACAACATCCACCCGACCTGTTTTCTGGGTTTTGTTTCACATACGTTTTATTCCTGTGGGCCAATCTGTTCCTGAGTTTCTTACAGATTAAGGTGAAAACTGTGCTTTTCTGCCTTTTTTTTTTAGGAGGAAAGAGAACATGAGAGGGAAGGGAGGGAGAGATTGTGTGTGTGTGTGTGTGTGTGTGTGTGTGTGTGTGTGTGTAAAACAGAGATCATGGGGTGGGGGGGAGAGAGAGAGAGAGAGAACCCAAAAGAGAGCAAGTGAGAGTGCTTATAGACAGGTTTCCCTAAGGGACATATTCTCTGTGGCTTGTCAAATACCTTCAGGCCGTTCATACCAAAATATAGAAATAAATTTGAAAATGGAATATCTTATTTTGTTGCCTTTCCAGAAGTAGGTCAGCCATGGAGATGCACAAGGGCAGGTTTTGCTGAGGGCTGGGATTATTCATCCTAGTGGGTTCTCACTGCACCTTCTGCAATGCCCTCTGGAGCCAGGTGAGACTGCTTCTCCATACTCATGCTCCTGTCCGTGAGGCGGCTGTGAGCAGGCGGGCCAGGCCAGGTCCCACCGTCTGGAGCAAAGTCCTGAAAACAGCTGAGGGAGGAAAGCTGCACAGTTTGTCTGTTTCCTCTGTCCTAATGGGAAAACTTTTTTTTTTCTTTTCACTCAGAATCTATCTTTTCTATTCTTGTTAGCATCTGAATACATATGCTCAAGTTTTGTTTTCAAGAGCTAAAAATCATGATGACTCGAAATCGTCAAGATCCTCAGGAAATTAAGACTCAACTCTAAAGCAGAGTTCCCCTTTATGGGCATTTAAGAAATGATGCAGCATGCCCAAAGTGACAGTGAGAGTTAGCTGCAACCTTTCAAGAATCCCACAGCAGTGCCCGCCAAAACGCCAGGGTCAACATGCAGTGAGAGACTTGCAGGCCTTTCCGTGGGCCCGCCTGGGACTCTACTGATGGTTCCCACAAAGGCTCTTCAGTGAAGCCACAGTGCAGACACGAACTCCTGTGGCCTGTTTCTGCTCTCAGAAACTCTAAAAAGGTTTGACTTACTAAATCAGCAGTTGTCAGGTGCCTTGGCTTCACAACTACTTTATACTTAAAGATGTCTGGGGCTGGAGTGCTAGCACAGAGGGTAGGGTGTTTGCCTTGCATGTGACTGACCTTGGTTAGCTCCCTGGTATCCCATACGGTCCCCTGAGCCTAACAGGAGTGATCCCTGAGTGCAGAGCCAGGAGCAAGCTCTTGAGCACTGTCAGGTGTGCCCCTCCAAAATTAATGAGGACCCCAAAGAGGTTTTGTTATGTGGATTCTATCATTCAATATTCACCTCATTAGAAATAAAAATGGAAACCTTTCAAAGGTATTTATTCGTTGAAAAACGGTAGCAAGGGTTGGGGTCAGAACAGATACAGTGGGTAGGGCATTTGCCTGGCAGGTGGCCAACCTAGGTTTGATCCCCAGGATCCCATATGGTTTCCCAGCACTGTCAGGAGTAATTCCTGAGTGCAGAGCCAGATGTAACCCCTGAACATCGCCGCTTATGGCCCAAAAAGTTAAAAAAAAAAAAGTAGCATATTCACTAATGTTAGCATAAAATATTTTCATGAAAAACACATCTGAAAACCCTTTAACACCTGGATGAATAGGAAATAGATAGTTTCCTATCTCCATGAAATCTGTATTGATACTGTCTTGAAGTCTTTTTTTTTTTTTTTTTAGAAAATCTAACCTCACAGAGTTATATAGCTCAAAAGGGAGCTACTTTAATGGTCTCTTAAGATCCTTAAGAATAGACTCTTGGCGCTCCATTGAACAATTAAGTCTCTTCGATGAACTTTGAAACCATACCTGCACAAGCTCCCTACTTTCTTAAAACCCGTTAGTCTACCTTGCACAGTGAATGGCCCCCTTTACCAAGTGACAAGCACTGGTCATTAGGGAGAAAACTGCTTTTATTGAGTTACATTCGGATCTTCCAACTGCTGAACTTTCATTGTGCAATAATAAAATCCCATGCCAATATCATCACTGAGCTCATCCAAAGAATCTTTTAAGATCGGGGTTCTTTTTGGTGAGGCATTCAGTCTTTCCTAATTCTGGTCTTATTTCTATTATTTGGGGAGTGGACAACAGTGATACCCAAGCACTACTCCAGGCTCACCGCTTGAGGGGTGGGGGAGGGGGCACCAATCCTAGTAGTCCTTTGGGGAAAAGCAAAGCAGGAACCTGGAGCTTCTGCAGAAGAAGCACAAGCAGCCCAGTATCTCTCTGCCCTCCCCCAATGTCTCTTTTATGTGAAAGAAGTATCACTAATTTCTTTTTCCAGAGGACAGCTTCACTTCATTTCACTTTGGCACAAGGTCTACCAGATAATCACAGCTCAACAGCTATATCTGATCCATCGATCATTGGAAAGCAAAATCTCAGCCCACATATCCTGAGGCAGATTTGTTCACTGTACAGCGGAAGTGCTTTCTGTGGATTCCCATTCATGACCAAAATGCTGAAAGATATGTGGTACTCAAGGGCGTATGTTAAAATAACTTTCACTATTTTCTCCCATGACTCCATCATTCTTCCTGAGATCTGACACTCAAAAAATCAAAGTGAGAAGAGGCGGGGGTTATGGCTGATACCACTGCTTGGGTCTGTGGTGGGTCACCCCAGCAATACCAACCTCCACTGCTTCCATCCCCTGAGAATAAACGCAAACAGTGTCAAGGCACAAAGAGTCCAGACTCATACTTACTGTGGAAAGTCTCTGCTTCCTACCCCTCCAGAAGTACATCAGGGGTCGCAGCTTCAGAGACCACTTCAGCGACCATCTACTATAGCCCAGCCTGATCTGCTCAACCACAGGAGCTGCTTTTGTTTTTACTCTGGGTTAAGAACAGACACGGCTGAGCGCAAGTCAAGCATAGCGGAGGTATTCTGGGTACTGAGCAACTATCACTTCCCTTTCCTCACTCTCCAGGCCAGCTGTGTTACAATAACAAGATACTGTAATCTTGAATAATGTTCTTTGACCACGTTCCTGAAAATCTGACTTCTAAGATCTCAGCAACGGCGTGTGGGGCCAGTGGGTGCCAGCAGCACAGAGGGCAGTGCCTGCCTTGCTGGGCTCTATTTCTCACCCTTCATTCATTCTCTTCATTCCTGAGTTACTGACCCTGGAAATCTTTCTTTTTTTTTTTTTTTTTTTTTTTTGCTTTTTGGGTCACACCCAGCAATGCTCAGGGGTTACTCCTGGCTCTGCACTCAGGAATTACTCCCTGGCGGTGCTCGGGGGACCATATGGGATGCCGGGGATCGAACCGGGCAGGCACAGGCCGCCGCCTGCAAGGCAACGCCCTACCCGCTGGGCTATCGCTCCGCCCCTGGAAATCTTTCTTGTCTGCTATTATTAGCATGGAAGACAAATAAATTTCCCTTGATTTGTTGCTCTAGCAGCACAGCACTAATTTTATTTTTAATTATTTGCTTTTGGGGTCACACCTGGCAATGCTCAGGAGTTACTCTGGCTCTGCACTCAGAAATTACTCCTGGTAATGCTCGGGGGACCATATGAAATGCCACAGATCAAACCCGGGTTAGCCACATGCAATGAAAATGCCCCTTACCCGTAAATGCCCTCCCTATCTGGGGAGTGAGATTTTTTTTATTTTTAAATTTTATTATGCCACTATGAGATATACAATTACAAAGCTGTTCATGACTGGGTCTCAGCCACAGTCCAGCACCTAATCCTCCACCACCCTTCCAATATCCCCAAATTCCCTCCCCTCCCTGCAGCCTTCCTCTACGGTAGGCATTCTTCTTCTTCTTCTTCTTCTTCTTCTTCTTCTCTCTCTTCTCTCTCTCTCTCTCTCTCTCTCTCTGAGTATGGTTATCTCTCCTTACACATTGTGGCTTGCAATACATACATTTATGGGTTATCATGTATATTGTTTTGCCGATGTTCAATTCTCAGTTCTAGTCTGGCATTACTATTTTTTCTTTTTTTTTTCTTTTTTGCCTTTCAAAGTGATTTGGCTAATTTTATTTTTTTTTAATTTTTTATTATACCACCATGAGACATACAATTACAAAGGTGTTCATAATTGGTTCTTGGTAATACAGTATACCAGCACCCATCCCTCCACCAGTGCCCCATTTCCACCACCAATGTACCCCACCCCTCCCGCCCACCCCCAGGCTGCCTTAATAGCAGGTACCCCAGTTTCCTCTCTTTCTCTCTCTCTCTCTCTGTCTCTGCATCTCTCTCCCTCTTATTTTACACATTGTGGCTAGCCCTGCAGATATTTAGAGTTTATTACTTAAGTCTCTTTGTGTATATTCAATGGTGAGTTTTAATCTGCCATTACTATTTTCAACAATTGTTAGCACACTGCCCAACCTCTGACCTCCACTCACTTGCTAGCACTAATTTTAATATAAACTTTTAAACCTTCTGCTCTAAATAATGTCTTTGACTTTGGCAGCACCTGGAAGAGCTTTCCTTATTGATACAAGAAGGTCTTCCTACTTGTCCTTCTCTTAGAGAAATATTACAGCATTTGTGTTTCCTTTTATATGGAGTGAGGCTGCACGAAATGCCGCACTGTTTGGGTGTGTTTTGTGCTTCATCCCGGGAGGTGCCCAGGACTTACACCTGGGTCTGTGCTCACGGGACCACATGGGCTGCAGGATGGAACCAGCAGCAGTCACATGCAAGGGCAGCACCTTACCCCTGTACTATCTTTCCGGTCCCACACAATGTGCCATATGGACCAGAGCCACACTCTTTAGTCAGATTTTATTTAAGGCGTCCCTTGAGACTTTTTTAAAAATAGGGACTGCAGCTGATTATGCTAGGGGTCCAAGTCAGAGCCTCCAGCACCAGACACGTGCTCTCCTACTTGTTCTACCTCCCTTGGGGGCTCTAGTCAAAAGTACTCCATGTGTACACAAAGTAATAATAGATGTTATTGTTCTATATATTCTGAAACATACTAATTGGGCCTGGAATGCTAAGTACCCTGACCAAAACACATGAGCCTTTCTCAGTAGGTTTTTTCTTTTCTTTTCGGGTCACACGGTGATGCTCAGGAGTTACTCCTAGCAGTGCTAAGGGGACCATTTGGATGCCAGGGATTGAACCTGGGTTGGTCACATGCAAGGCAAATGCCCTACCTGTTGTCCTATTGCTCCGACCCCTCTTAGTAGATCTTAATGCCACTCACACTACAGAGGAAATACTAGTGATCATCTTACATCCAAAGCTGGAAAGCTAGCCC
Source organism: Cryptotis parvus (assembly GCA_021461705.1). NCBI lineage: Eukaryota > Metazoa > Chordata > Mammalia > Eulipotyphla > Soricidae > Cryptotis > Cryptotis parvus. Next base: position 145,797 of record JAJIBD010004202.1, read on the forward strand.
AGAGAGCAAGGTGCTTGCCTTCTGTGCACCCAACCTTGGTTTAATTCCCGGACTGTCTCCCTTAGCACTACCAGGAGTGATCCTGAGCACCGAGCCAAGAGTAAGCCCTGAGCCCAAAGGATGTGGCCCCCAAACGAAAAGAAATCAAATCTCCCCCACACTGGTCAGTCCTGGTCACCAAACCAGTTATGAAAATACTTTCGGAGCTCAGAACATCCTACTTTCTTTTACCTGCAAGCAGTCTTTTTTTTTTAAGAGTTTAATTTGGACCTTAGACTAGAAGTTAGGATTTCTGGCTTTCCTTTCTAGCACTTTCTACCTTTCTATTTATCTTTCCTTTTTGACCACTTTATTCTAGATGAAATGGTATGACTGGTACCAAGTTGTGGGAAGCATTATTTTGACTTGTTAAATCTGCAAAGAATTCTTTACTGAGAGCTAATCATATAGAATTTAGCTCCCCCAACTTAGAACCCTAACACACCTACAGGTTTCTTATTACAGACTAGCAATTAATTAGTTTTCTCTGGCCTGACGCGGGGAGCCTGCAAGTACTTGTTGCTTGCAGAGATTCAGTGAAGCTAAGCATTGCCTGTCACCAGTATGTACACTGGTGAGAGTCTTGTCCTTTGAAACAGGCTCCTCCGCAGGATCACTCTAAGGTGTCCCCGAGTGTTTTAAAATGCACTTGGTCAATTAGTGAAAATGTCTGGTGGTTAGGATGCACATGTGACTTTTACAAGTTTTGGACTTGGAAAAATTCCAGAAAAATTATCCATCTGCTACATAACACCGCCTTACAATCTCCCCTTACCCCTTTTAAGCACTTGTTTGGAAAATGCTGAGGCCATCAAATTTTTGGACACAGCTCTCCCACCACAGACAGTTTAAGTGAGGCAGGAGAGGCCACAGTCTGCAGCCCAGAGAAGTGAGGCCAGAGGCTCCCACTCACCGTGACCCACAGGACAATGCAGCATGTGACCAGAGGGATTTCGAGTGTATGCTGCATGGTTTCAAACTCCAAATTCGGAAGTAACTGCTTGTAACAATGAGCAGGTTTTTTTTTTTTTTTTTTGGTTTTTTTTTTTTTTTTTTTTGCTTTTTGGGTCACACCGGCGTGCTCAGGGGTTACTCCTGGCTCTGCACTCAGGAATTACTCCTGGCGGTGCTCGGGGGGACCATATGGGATGCCGGAGATCGAACCCGGGCGGCACAGGCCGGCCGCATGCAAGGCAAACGCCCCACCCTCTGGGCTATCGCTCCCGCCCCGAGCAGTATTTTTAAGACCAGTGAAATGCACCCAGTATCTACCAATTTTGAATGCCCAGGTTCTTAGATGGACACCAGAAGATGTAAGAGAATGTGGGGTTGGGGGGAGGGGTCCCAGGAAAGGGCGCCAGCTCCAGAGTGCACATCTGAACTTGGGGGCTTCTTCCCTACGGACTTACAGGCCCAATTGGAAGATTCTTAAATAGCAGTCTGCATGGCTCCTGCTGCCACACGCACAGAAGGAGGCAATTTCAGATTTTGCAATAATGAAAAACAGATATCGCATTTATTTTTGTAAATGTTCAGAAGTTATTTTAGTCAATTATGTCAACTCCCCAATCAAAAGTTCTCTTCTAGATCCCTAACCAGAACTTAAAGGAATTCCTTTCAACGTGACCTCCCCAAGTCTTCAGGCAGGTACAAAAGGTGTGATGCAGACCAAAAATAAAAAGTGGATGAAAAATAATCAGACTTAGGAGGCTCTAAATGGAACACCTTGGAATTAAATACTTTTACATCAAGAGATTTCCTGACTTTTTAAAAAAACAACCTTTTGGAAACACCGGTCAGGTGGGGCGGGGAGAGGCGTGGTGAGAGATGTTGGTTAGTGGTAAAGCACCTGCCGCGCGTGTGAGACAGTGGCAAGCGCCCAACACACACACACACACACACACACACACACACACACAAATCCAAACAACCGTAAATCCCAGCCCTGGGGCCAAGCCAGCGCTCAAAGGCTGGGCACAGGTTTTGCATGCAGGACACTTGGGTTTGACCCCTGACACCATACCATCCCGTGAGCACTGCCCGGGGAATGACACTCTAATAGAGCCCAGCCTAGCCCCTGAGCACCACCAAAGTCTGAGCAAGCAAACTAGACCAGTGATGTGTGGCAAGACTCCATCACTTAAGGATTTCTATGAGTGTGCTCTGTTTCAGGGGCTTCTCAAACAAAGCTCGGTTTCTGTCCTGAAGTCTGAGCCCAGGTGGCAAGTGCTGAACAAAGGTATGAGAAACACTCAGGAGTCTCCAGGGAACAACCAGTGCACAGGGAGCTGCTGAGGAGAAACAGCAGGACACAGGCAGAGGGGGCCTGATGGGGAGGCTCCTGGGGTGGTGAGGGGGGGACTAGAAAGGAGCAGATGCCACCACTGAAGCAACACAGTCACAGATGGGCGGCTGTGCCAAAAATGGAGATCCGTGGTCATGTGACCATTCTAGGTGCAGTAGCCAAGGACCCTGGGCTTACCAAGGTGGGAAATTGGGGACTATTATTACTATATTGTCATTTATGCTGTGTCTCTCTCACCCCAGGGGACTCAGAGTGGTCTCCCCAGTCTCAGATTACCAGTGCCAGTCTCAGCTCAGCAATCTGAGAGAGAACATCTTTCTGACCGCTGCAGAGAACCCGCACTGGCAGAGACGGCACATGGGAAACTGTGAGGGTCACCAGGGAAGAGGACTGGGAGGCTTCAAGACGCCTGGGGTTAGCAGACAAGTTCGAGACTATGCCGAGCTGTGTGTCCCTTTCTCTGAACTCCTGCACTGCGGCCCCAACACTTCTCTGTAGGCTATATAAGTACAGAAGGCCGACCCTCTGAGCTCTGCACACATTGGCGGTCTAGCAACAAGACTGGCAGGCATGCTGGGAATGCGCCCAGGAGCTGTGGATGGTCTTAGGAAGGCTCAGCAGAGGCCATACTCCCCTAGCCATCACTCAGAGAAAGTGCTGGTGTGGCTGGGAGGAGCGAGTTAGGGGCCACAAAGGGAATGCTCTGGGCCACAGGAGCTCAAGACCAGCACCTGCCTATCCCCAGCCCTCCCTCCAAAGATAATTTAGGGACGCAAGAAAGACAAGAGGAAGATAAAACCGGAACAAACTCTCTGAAATGTCAACACAATATAACAAAATGATTTCCTTCCCCCCAAAAAAATAAAAATAATTGTGCCCATAAGCTTGGTAAGTAATCACAGGGTGGTTGGAATTCTCAAGGAACAATCATAACAGAGAGAGAGAGAGAGAGAGAGAGAGAGAGAGAGAGAGAGAGAGAGAGAGAGAGAGAGAGACCTTTTGGGAGGCAGAAACTTATTTTAAGGCTGATTCTAAAAAGAAGCCTTTTCTAGGGGGTCAGAGCAATAGCACAAGATATAAGGCCTTGTATATAGCTGTCCTGGGTTCAATTCCTAGCACCCCTATGGTCCTCCAAGGCCCGGCCAGAAGTGATCGCTGAGCAGAGAGCCAGAGCTTAACCGGACTGGGTGCCTTAACTAGGTATGGTTCTAGCATCCATAAATAAATAAAATAAATTTCACCTTTTCTAACTGTGCAACATATTCGTAAGAGAAGTGGGTTGGGACATACACACTGATGATGGGGGCTACTCCTGGTTCTGTGCTCTTGAGTGGCGCCAGGGCAGTTCTCAGGGCAGATGCAACGTGGGGACTGAAAGGGCAGGAAACACTCAAGCAAGAGCCTCACTAACCTCACCTCCTAGTGGTAAGACAAACTTACTCTCTCTTGTTATTAATGAGTTCCTTCCAACTGGAAAGAGTTCAGCTGCAGCCCTAATACTTACCGGGTAAATAAAAATATCTAAAGAGAAATATAAGAATGTTTTCCACCAAAGCATAGGGCCAAAGATTCAAAAAAGTCATGAGTGATGGCGTTAGTGATTACATGGTATAGGTTAGTTCACTTCCTTTGCTACTGCTGTAACAGTCATCAAAAAATTAAGAAGAGGGTCGGGCGATAGCCCAGCGGGTAGGGCGTTTGCCTTGCTCGAGGCCGGCCCATGCCTGCCTGGGTTTGATCCCCAGCATCCCATATGGTCTCCCGAGAACAGCCAGGAGTAATTCCTGAGTGCAGAGCCAGGAGAAACCCCTGAGCATCGCTGGGTGTGACCCAAAAAGCAAAAAAAAAAAAAAAAAAAGAAACCCAGAAAACATCTACCAGCACCAATTGCTTATTAGCAGCCAACTCACTAATATCACAGATAAAAGCATTTTCCAGAGGCAGCATTTTTCCCTTTGGAAGATGAGAGCAGACAGAACCCTAGGGGTGCCCCCTCCACCCTCATGCCCTGCCCCTCAGCCTAGGCCTGGTCGTTCTGCCTCTGCCTCTGTGCCGCCAGTTCCGGCAGTTAAAGAAAGGGCTCTGAGAAACTAAGCTTCCCTGACACCTTCCCGGGGCTCCTCACTTCATTACTCTGGCCAATTCTGAATCACTTCGGCATAAAATGCAGATTACTCGCCTGACCCCAGGCAAGAAGGCACAGGAGCACACACCCTTCCGTCCAAGTCCATGGTCTGGCCGGAAGGCTCTCCACTTGGCGTTCTAAAGAGCACCAGAATGCCAAGGAAAAACATCATTTTAGGAGCAAAAAATATCTCTGAACTGTATCTCTGAGGTTTCTCTAAGCCTCGGAGTCATAATCTTTTTGGTAAGGGGTAGTTACAAGCTTAAGCCACGTGTAAGGATTGGATGAATTTTGAATGCTCTCGTTCTCAAGCACACAGTCCTTCGTGAATAATGGAGAAGAGAAAGGACAGAGAACAATCCAAGTGAAACAACACCTGCCTGGATTGTGAAAATATTCCAGATGGAACACGAAGACCCACTCAGGAAACCAAACAAGAAACATTTTCCTCATCTTCCATTAATTCAGCAACAAATAATTCCAGTAAATGCAAAATATAGCCTGGCAATATGAATGTTTGGGAGAAGTTGAGAAATACGAAGTTTATATCACTTTCTTTTCCCTTTTGCGGCATTGGAAAAGTAAAGCCAGGAGTCTTACACGTAGCTGCCAGCACCCTGCCACTGAGCTACTCTTCCAGCTCACTCAGTTCATTATCAGTGAAAAAAAGCCAGTTAGAAATCCAAACTCATAAACTGATGCCAGCACCTTCTAGGGCACAGTTAGGAATCACATATATTCATGGACCAAGTTCCTTAGCACATTTCAGGCACTGGCACTGATATGAGGCCGAAAGCTGATCCTGCCTGATCCTCCCCACTGCGAGGGGGAGAGGAATCACAGAAGCAGTCACCAAAGGGTTCCCTTTCCTCAGAGCACCGTCGCTTATGGGGAAACAGCTTCCAGACAAATCCCTTGAGTGCCCACACATGGTCTGTCGGAATGGCCATTAAGATGTAGGATGGAGGGCCGGAGCAATAGCACAGCGGGTAAAGTGTTTGCCTTGCACACAGATGACCCAAGTTCGATCCCCAATATCCCATATGGTCTCCCAAGAACTGCTACCAGGAGTAACCCCTGAGCATTGCCGGTGTGACCCTCTCCCGCCCCAAAAAAAGAAAAAAAAAAGACATGGGACGGCAGTGGGGAGAGAGGACATCCCGAGCACAGATGGCAGAACAATAAGTCAACGGGCACAATTCTCTTCAAAGAGCTACTAAAATCCTGGCAGGAGGAGACTGGAAGGAGCGGGAGTGCTCCCGCACAATCTGACAGGAACGGGTTAGACCATGCGGGAGTGTTCCCATACCACCTGACAGGAGGGACGACAAAGTGCAGGACTGCTTCCACACCACCCAACAGGAAGGACCAGAAGGTGCGAAGTGTTCCCACACTGCCCTAAAAGAAGCAACCACAAGGCAAGGGGAGTGCTCCCCACATTGTCTGACAGAAGGGAACTAGAAGGGGCAAGAGTGCTCCCACACCATCCGACCTCCGTGAGGCCAGGGAAACTACTAACAACCCCAACAGCATAGCACAGGTGCTACAATGGAAAGTACACACTTCCTTCCTCACTATCCTCCCCCGCGCTCTCCTGAAATGGAGGCTCTAGTAAGGATGTTATGATGGACACCAATCTTTGTCTTTAAACATCACTGATCTACCAGGTGAGGTGGGCGCCATACAGTTTAATCTATGCCATCAGAAGAATGTGAGATCGCCTAAATCATCACGCATGAGGCCACAACAATACTCTGCATGATTTACTGGACAGAGTTGGCTCGAAGAAGGCCTTTTTGGGAAGTGAGAATTCCCAGACACCAGCGTCTCAGCCGGCCCCCAAAGCGCTGACTATGCTGAAGAGGGTGCTGCAAAGCAGTAACTTGTGTTGTCTGGCTGCCAATCATGCAGAATCCGGCCCACACAGTGTGTCAGGAGGGAAGGCGGATCTTAGGAGGCTGAGGATGTAAAAGCTTCCACTGAAAACTATAGGGATGTGTTATATAGGAGACTGGTTACACACACCAGGCGAGAAATTAGGGTGGTTTCTTTTTATTTCAGCCAAGACACTACATGCAAGTTCAAAATGTTTACTGAGAATTAGGCACTGAGCTGGAGACAGAAGAATCAGGATTACTGGACCAGAATGATGCACCTACTCAAGCAAGGTGAAGCACAACACGGTTAAGGCAGCTTGAGTCCAAAGAATCGACTCCATAGCCACAGTGTGTGAAACAAACTCCATGAGATGAGCCAAGAGGGCTCACCTGGCTCCAGTCCGCTGCTCCCACAGGGTGGCCTGGACCAGGGTTCTCTGCTCAGCAGTGTTCTGAACTCCACTACATACCCATACACCGTCCATGTCTGACATACACTCTGCTCTTCTTTCTCAGGGAGACCCCGGACCCCGGCTCTCCCACGCAGTCCTTGGAAAAGTGCACCCAGAAAGGGGTCTGTCTCTCTCTCTCTCTCTCTCTCTCTCTCTCTCTCTCTCTCTCTCTCTCTCTCTCTCTCTCAGACAAAAGGGCTCTGCCAGGGACCTTTCTGAGATGCGCTTGGATGGGTCCAGGGACACCTACTCGGTCATCTTCCTTCCAGAGTCCTCCATCGACCCAACCAGGCGTGGACCAATGGCATTTGCGTCAAGTTTCCAGGCACAGGGGGCGCTGCAGATCCAGTGTCCACACTTTGGGAACCTCTGGGTTAGAACAGCCTCGTGAAACTGAGGCATCCACACAGCTTGTATTTAGGGTTTCGACTTTACAATGACTAGGGCAGTCTATGTAATCATGAGCCGTAAGTAATAAATGTAGAGCAATTGCAGGCTCAGGCCTGTGCTGCGGGCAGGGCGCCATGTTTAGTGCATGTCCTAATTCTCATAATAGGATCCCATACCCAAAGAAACCTCTGCAGGGGATAAATAACCAAGGGCCAAATTGTTGATTTTTGTTTGTTTGTTTGTGAGCCACACCCAGCTGTGCTCGGGGCTGACTCCTGGCTCTGCACTCAGGCTCAGATCACGCTGTGATGCTGGGGACTGAATCTGGGTTGGCTGAGCACAAGGCAAGAGCCCTACTGACTCTACTATTTCGCTGGCTCACAAACAGTGATTTGTTTAATAAATTCAGGGTGGGAAGTCAGATTCCTCCTAAATCAAATGCTTGGGCAACATCCGTGAGAGCGGTCTCACTCCCATGTCCTCACGGAGGGAGAGGATCCCACTTTACCATGAAGACTGTGACCAACTCCTTCTGAAACCAATTTGGCCACTGTTATTTCCAAAACTTCCATCAAGTCACTGGCGCCAGCGCACTGGGAGCTGCATGGCGCCATGGGCCCTCCACTGCCCTGATCAAAGGGTGGCAGAGCTGGCACCACGGCAGCCCAGGAGGCCTGATCGAGATGAGACCATCTATGACTTTACATGAACAAGGATCCAACTTTGCCACCAAAGAAACACTAAAAACCCTCTGCAAGGACACAGCATGACCGAGGCCATACCACACCCTCAGAAACACCCTCCTGCCAGTGCTCAGCAAATGCAGTGTGTTGGCATTAGACGGGGCAAAGGCCTGGCAAAGCAGTACCAAGTCCCAGTGGCAGCCCACACAGGCAGTGACCTAACGAGGGAGCAAGACTTAACAGCAGCTCTCGCTGACACAGCCCAGGGGAGCAAGAGGTGGTCCTGGCCAGGCACAGGGATGGGGATTCGGGGTGACAATGGCGTTCTGAAGGCTTAAGAAACCAGGAACACAACCCTGTAAAAGCTAATAATTGCTCCAAGGTCCATAGCGAGCCACAGGTGAGCTGGGGCTCAGAAGTTGGCGCTTACCCTTTGCACATTTCTATCACTGACTTGACCAGAACTTTTGTTTGTTCTGCCTCTCAGAAACCCCAGGACAAGAAAGGAAAAAGAATGAAAAGCTCAACATCATTGGAGTAAAATGATCCAAAGTTGCTGAGGATGGCAAAGGGCACAGCAGGGCTCTGCCTGAGGACAGCCCCTCCACCAACATGCTAGGGCCAAGCTTTGCTTGAAAGCTGCGGCACCACAGGCGGCTGGGAGGGGAGGGGGGGAGGAGGCGGGGTGGCCGGTGGGCAGCCCCAGGGTGCAGCTTGGTCAGGCCAGTGCCTGTCCATAACCTTGGGCCTTTACAGGCGAACCCAGCAAAACTTCTGGAAGTTGGGGGCCAAGAAACTGTGTCCGGCCTGGGCGAATGACTAAGGATGTGTGGGGCGGAGGGGTGATGGGAGAGGTGGGGCGCGGTGGGCAGCCCCAGGGTGCAGCTTGGTTAGGCCAGTGCCTGTCCATAACCTGGGGCCTTTACAGGTGAACCCGGCAAAACTTCTGAAAGTTGGGGGGTCAGCCTGGACGAGCAACAAAGGGATTGTATGGGGGTGGAGGGGTGATGGGAGGTGGGGCGGTGAGGACATTGAGACCCAAGGCTGATGGGCAGAAGAGGGAGTCCATGTCTTTTGTTTTTGGGGCGGGGGCAGGTTCTCAAACTGAGCTGGCTTCATCTGGGGAATAAGCTTCAGTCACAGCTTAGCCCCACCACGCCCCAGGTCTAAGCTAGGGACACTGAACTAGGCCCTGCAGGGGGTCACCATGCTGTCTGCAGAGATCTGGGTGCCAGCAGGACCAGCAGGGGAGGGAGAGGCTTCCCCAGGCAGACTCCTGGGTAATTATCCGCTGGGAATCTAACCTCAGCTCCCTGACACCGCCCTCACCCCGGAGCTGGCTCCAAGGAACCGCCTCTCTTGTTGGCTCACATCCCTGCCCCCACGCCCCGCCCCCAAACAACACACCCAAATGTACATCAAACAGAATCTGTGACTGAACACCACAGACTTTCCCCCATTCCTCGTGCTGACTTCACTTTGACGGTCGGAAGAAAATCAGTCACAAAATGACAAGATCAAGCAACAAAAACTAATCTTTTTACCTGAAGGTCACCGGCAAAAGGGGGTCCTGGGGGGAGGAGCTAGTGCAATCATCCAAGGGTTAAAATTCAGGCAGAAAAAGCCAAACATGGCAGGCTAGGAAAAGAAACAAGGGGCGGGGTCTTCTGAATAAAGATATACAAAATAATTCCTGTAGGAACACTGGTGGTGGGAAATGTAGGCTGGGGAAGGCACTGTGTTGGAACAACTTCGTAGCTATGTATCTCAAGGTGATTCAATGATTTATTCACCACATAGCGATGCTCAGGGGGCTACTCCTGGGCTACTCTACTACAATCAGGAATTACTCCTTGGCGGTGCTCAGGGACCATATGGGATGCCTGGGCCTGAACTGGGGTCAGCCAAACCATATGTGTCCCATAACTCCAGCTCCCACAAGGTGAATTCAATTAAAAAAACCTTTTTTTTTAAATAATCAATTCCCAGAAGATCACACATTGAAAGCTTGCAGAGGCCCAAAGAAAGGATGGGGTTAAGGCCCTTACCTACGTACCACAAACCCTGGTTTGATCATGCACAGCACATATGGTTCCATGAGCACCATCAAAGAGTGACCCCTGAGCACAGAGCCAGGAGTAAGCCCTGAGCATCACCAGGCATGGTCCAAACACCAATAAAAATAACAAAAACCTTCCAAGTACAACGCATAGATCGTCTGAGCTACATGAGGAGCCCCCTGCTGAAGTCTATGCAGCTTTGGCCCTTGTGGCCTCCACGCAGGGCCCAGGCAGCAGCTTAATGCAATTTCTCTTTCCGTTATTTCTGCTTGGTCTTTCTACTCTGTGTATTCCCCCAAACTATCAAGATTCAGGTTCCCTGGCTATGGAACAAGTTTTCTACAATAAAGAATTAATCTTTATCTTCAGGGCAGGGGGTGTGGCCCAGTCCCCACCATCTCACTCCCCACCATAAATGACACCACAGTTCCAGGCTACTCCTGGTTTGGTGCTTAAGTGGTCACTTTCAGTGTGGCCTGGGGACGAGCCTGGGCCCCCTGCACACACACGAGTCTGTCTGCCAGCCTGCTGCACTCGCGGCCCCAGAGAACTCATCTTACACAACAGAAGCATCGACTGCCAAGTCAAACCCTTGTAACCAAGTAGTATGCGAAGATGCGTCTCCTTGAACTTCCCTTCATGAAATCAAACATGGTGGTGCCGGTGCCCACACAGCCCTGCAGCGAGGCCAGTCTCCACATGCAGGTGCAGAAAGCCCGTGGCACCTGGGCTCAGAGGCTGCAGAGGGGAGTGGGATTCATAGACTTTACAAGGCGAGGCCCATCACTCCAAGAGCATGAAGGAGCGAGTTGATGCCAGCCACGGGCCCTCCCTCCAATCTGTGCTTTTCTTTGTTTTATTTGGTTCTGGGGCCACAATGGGGATCACTCCTGAATTGTAGACAACAGTGTATGGTGCCACAGGTTGAACCAGGGTCCAGCTGCCCCAACCCCAGAGACCTGTGAGGACCCCAAATTCTGCCCACCCACCACAGCCCAACAGAGTCTGAAGTTTGTATCCTTCACCTGTATTTTACCTAATGTAAGATATTTTAATTTGTAAAGATAGTACAGGGTCTAGTCACTTGCCCTATTCACATTCAACCACACCTAGATCCTGGCACCATAGGATCTCGGGCCCCCACCAGGAGTGATTCCTGAGTGCAGAGCCAGGAATCAAGCCCTGAGCACTACTGAGCATGCCCCGACCAAAAAAAAAAATTAAATAGATAAAAATAGGAGAATGAAGTTTTGTTTTTCAATTCCAAATTACCAAATCGCATAAGTTTAAATGAACTATTTAACTTTGTATCTTTTTCTCCCATAATAATGCAACTTTTAGTTCCGACCTCTGCATCTTCAATAGCAATTTGGGTGGAGAGGAAATGCGTCAAACCCAACATTTCCCTCTACGGCCTGGCTTCTAGAGGTTGTCAAGAGGAAACCCAGATATCAAAAAATGATGCATGTAAGATCGCACATCTCAGAGATAGCAACAAAACACAAATAACGCTGAGCATGGAAACAGACTTGTTCTGACAGACAAGAGCATTCATGAACCCTTAAACGCCGTGCTTTGTATTTTTCCCTGCCGTGACACAAAACCCAATGGGCTGGGACCACTATGTGCCTACGGTACAGACAAGGAAACTAAGGATTAAAGTTCTAGAGTAACTTGCAGAGCCATTCAGAGGTACAGCTGGGATTTGAGCGTGCACGCAGTGTTGTAGCGGAACCGGGCACACCCATAGGCAGTAGAGCCTGATGATGGGGCTCTCCAGCAGGTGCATTTCAGCCTGCAATGGGCAACGGGCCTCGCTTACACCCCTCTGGCAGGAATAAGCAAAACCCATGTCTGCAGAATGTACTTACTTAGCAGAGGTGACTATCAGGTCTGGGGTGATGAACTCCCTTCTAACCCCCAACCACCCCTTGGATCTGCCCTGCCTTGACCAGAGTGAGAAATGTCAGGAATTCTCCGGGTCTCTGCCCAGGCTATGGTTGCTGCTGGGACAGGGTGCCCACTGAGACATCACCTCTCCTGCCTCTGCCTCTTTTGCTTGCTCATAAACATGGAGACGATGTAACTACATCCCCTAAGCAGCTTGGAAGGAAGACGAGATGGGGATTAGAGGTAGGAAATGGCAGAGAGAGGCCAGAGTGAAAATGCTGGCGGGGCCTGTCCTGAAGGGGAGTCAGAGGACAGAGGGAGAAACAGACCAAACCCCATCCAGTCACCAGACAGAACCTTCTCGCTGCTGATTCTCGGAGCCGACAGGACCTTCTCCAGGCTTCCCTCAGTATGGTCACTGACAGTTCAAAACCCGATTTCAGCCTTGGGTGGGTGCAACTGCGCTGCTGGTGTTTCTTTTGCTCATTAACAAGACACAAGGAAGTGAAAGTTGCAACCTGCAACAAGCAGCACTTGTCCATTTGGGTCTATTTCATTTTCAAAACAGTGAGTCATCTGCACTATGCAAACGAAAGCTCGAGATGGTTTTGTGCAGGTTAACCGTGTTTCATCAATGGACCATGGGTCTTTAAATGGCATGCACCCAGTTCTGCGGTGGCAACCAGGATATAGTTGGCTTCCATAATTCTGGAAGCTGCTTCCCTCATCAGGGCAGACCCGGGGTCCTCATGGATAGAGAGATGGGTGCAAATCAGCCTCTAGAGACACCAAGGGAGGGAGAGAGGGAAGTACCTGTGGATGCTGGGGGCGTTCCCATCTTAGAAATGCTCACAGGCATAAAATAACTAAGAAAATATAGCTTAATTCTTTGATAAGAATATCTAAAGGATGCTCCTGAAAATCAATCAATTAATCAATACTCTGACTTGCAGGCATACAGCCATGCCCTGGCTCCTACAGCAAAATGTGGCTAACATGCTTCAGAGAGACAGTTAAAGATAATCTCCCAAAAATGTCTGACGGTGCCCACAAGAAACAGGAAAAACATAGATTTCTTACCTCAAAAAAATGCCACGGGGCTTTCCAGCTCTCCTTGGAAATTTGGCTTAAAGAAAGAACACACACTATAGAGATTTGCCTGACTTTTCATGTAAATCTTCAGCTTTCAATAAACACTGGGGGGGTGGAGGAAAAAAACCCTCCTCTCAATTTATATTCAAAATCTCAAGGGATTATTGAAACCCCTAATTTGCTGTTGAAGTCTGTGGCAAGTTTTATACCTTGAGTGAAATGCAATCTAATTCCTCTGCGGCTAGAGGAGAGGGAGGGGCAGGGCCAACTGCAGCCAGCTCCCGGCGGCCCCCAGCAGACCGCAGCCAGTCTGCAGAGAACTGCAGCCCTGAAACTTTTTGATAAGATGGAAATTCATTGATGTTGACTCACACGAGGCCCACCTCAACTCTGCACTTGTCCTCGGAGTTTCCTTGGCATCGCTGCTCCTTTCCTCTCGATCTGCTTTAGCATAACTTTATTTTCTCTTTTATCTTTTCGATAACTGCGCCCAGGGACCGGAGGGATTGATTTTTTGTTTTGACTTATTGTTTGAAGATCTGTAACTCAAAGCAGCTCTCACGCCTCTGATGTCTAAGCTGGAGCCGCATAAAAGGTAAACCGGGCTCCGGCAGCAAGCTGAGAGCAGCAGAGACGGCATTTTATAATCAGCCACTGAGGTTTTCATCTGCTGGCCGCCCCGCGCCCCCAGCCCTGAGCCCTGCTGTCTGGCAAAGTGGGGTTATTCCTCGGCCTTTGTTAGGTGACAAGAGCAAGTGAAAATAAAGCTAAAATGCCTCAACAGCGCTGCAGCCATGGGCTCCAAGACAAAATGCACCTTCCTCTAGTATAAGCTCTCCGGAGAAAGGGCCCCGCTTTCATTCACAGCAAAAGGAAGCTTCCGAGTATTTCACAGGCAGCCTTTGAAAACCGAATCTGAAAATTTGAGGGAAGACAGTATAACTGATGAAAATCACCTGAAAGGGTTCCAACAAGGAAAAAATGTATTAAGAATACTTTTTTTTTGGAGACCTGTAAACTAATCGGGGCGGAGCGAGGCAGTGAGGCCCATCACTCCTGACTTGGCTGTTTAAAGACTATTACTTTAAACTGGAAACCGAGAGCGCCTCTGCAGGGTTCAGGAGTCAGCAGGGTAGCCTCCAAATTAGCAGACACAATACCCCAACTTCTCTTTCCTTACTCCCTGCCTCGCAATTCTCAAATTACGGAAACCCTTTCTCCTCCTTTCAGCTGGTGTCAGACTCACAAGGGCCGACCGCCCCTGCAGACACCACGGGAGTTTGGAGGGCCTGTCCCTTGGTTTGTCGGGCTGGTTGAAATATGGTTACATATGCAAACATTATCTCCCAATTGTATCCTCGTTTTCTGCTCTGCTGGACGGCGTGACCAGCATTTGTCATCACGCCCCCTTGCCCGCCGCATCATTCATATGTCCCTAATTGTCATCGAGATGCTGCCTGTCAGCGGGACTCCCGTGTCGCCAGCGCCCCGCTCTCCACACAGTCACTCAGGTAACAAACCCGTAATCCGCCCCTGTTTTCATGATGGTTGAATTACACATAATTGTTTCTGCACAGTGATTGATTTCTGCCTGAATAGAGACCTCTGCCTTTTTTTCAATGCAAGCGAGTGGCAGCCAAGTCGCCCCCATCCAGGAGAGGCAGAGGCCTTTGAAGAGATGAAAGCCAAGGCCGCGAGCAGTTGTGCGCCCTGGGAATATGGAGCGCCTTTATGCTCTCAACCCCATTTGCAGCATCATGTGGCCTGCAGCTGCAGGCATTCTGTCAGCATTCTTAATGCTTTTAGTATTGACTCTGACATCACCGATAGCTGTTTGGGAGTAACAAAAGCCGAAAGATGACTTATTTTCACAACTCTGTAATTGGAACATGCAAAGGTGGGGCGGGAAGCAAGAACGGAGGGGAAGGAAGGACATTTGCTTTTAATTTAAAGCAGCACAAAAGAAAGCCCAGCCAAAATTTTTTTTTTCTTTAATATAAGTTTCCACAAATGAAAAACATGTTTTTCATATGGAATAACCAGCAGGAGCATTTTTATAACTCGGACCACACAAAATGAACTGATGGCCAAGCATACACTTTATAAGCCGAAAGGGTAAAATGAAAGGATACAGTAAGTGCTTTCAATGGGAAGTGTGGCTCGAACCTGCCCTGGCCCCCACAGACCCTGGACACCTGGTACAGGTGACCTCCATGAAGCTTAACACCCATCACCTCTAACCCGGAGGGCTGCAATTGGCATTTGTCAGTGATCACAGGTTTGTGTGGGAAATTACAAATGTATATGGTCTTGGTAGAGAGAAAGAGAACAAAAAGCAAAAGAAGTTTTCCACTCTGGCTCTAGCGTTCAGATACAGACACAGACTCCAATCCGTCCCCAAGGACTCTTGACGTCTGAATCAGAGCCTGGAACGCCCTCAAACAGCAGAATCACCCTTCAGGGAACACTAACGAAAACAACCAACACAGATCGCCTATGTACGCTCACTTAAAACGCCAAAAGGGAGTGAAGGTATTTCTTTTTTGTTTTAATTTTTGGCTGTTATTACTAAAAAGCACACTATTAAAAAAAATCCCAAACTATCCATTAATGCATTTAAATATCACCATCAGAAACAAGCAGGTAAGACCTAGTCTCATCTTTCTCTGGGGTACCTGAGAGCAAAGAATATCTAGGAATTCCATCCCTTAGCTCTGAGAGAACCTTCTGAGATTCAATCCCTAGATTTAGCTTGCGCACTTTGAAGATACCTGTCTGCTTAATCTACGGCTCTGTACAAAAATTTCAAATCTCTGGATGGCGAGAGTAGGAAAGCACTCACAAAGTTTTTTAAGAACTTATAAGGCTGGAAGCATCTCATCAAAGCAAAGACGTTAACAGTTTCTGAGGTGCTGACACAGTCTTTCACTTTTCTCAACTGACAAAGTTGTAAGACATAGAGCTATCGAGGAACCGACTATAGAGAAACTGCCCCTTTCACTCGAGAACAAAATCTCCCGGTTTCCAAACGCCAAGTAGTTGGTACACAAAAGTTGCCTTTGTCTAATGGGATTTGGGGTTCTAAGGCCTGGTTCTGAGTCCCCAACTATACCATTTTCTTTGAAACATTTGTCTGCAACTTGTGCTAACCTGAGAGACTCGGCTACCAGCCTGCTTCCTCGGTTTACTGGACTACAGCTTCAGTATTGTTCTCCCAAGCTTGTTTCAGAGGAACGGGTACAGGCTGCTGAGTTCTGAACGGTAAGAGCAGGGTCTAGAGAGAGGAGTGAGTAACTCAAAGCCAACATCTTTTTTCTCTTGGAAAAGAACTTGCTTTATTAACCATTTCCCAAAACGCCAGAACTAGGTGATCACCCAAGTAAGCTCACCTCACTGACTACAGCCCAGGTTCAATCTAGTTTCAGGTGATCGGGTGAACAGTACTGCTCTTCTCTTT
>JAJIBD010004203.1:0-28210 GCA_021461705.1 Cryptotis parvus
CCCAGTGGTGCTTGTTCTCAGGCTTTACCTCTGACCCTGTGCTTAGGAACCAATACTGGTGGGGCTCAGGAAGGTATGGAGGTGTTAGGGATCAAACGTCAGTGCCGCAAGCGACCACCCCACCTATCACTCTGTCCCTAGAAATTAATACTCTTAAAGTCATTTGCAAAGTTGCTAGTTAAACTTATACACTGTGAGCTATACTTTCCACCTTTAAAATCACTGGCTGAGGCCAGAAAGATTGTACAGCAGATAGTTCTTGCCTTGTGTGCCTCAGCCCAAGTTTGGTCCTCAGAGCCCCACCAAGAGTGATCTCAACGCGAAGCCAGGAGTAAGATCCTGAACACTGCTATGTATACTAAGCCCCACCCCAACCAATAAAATCTCTGCTTGTAATATTTTAGTGTGTGGTGGGGAGAAGTGTGACCTCTAATGAGGTGGGAAGGATTAAATGGGCTGTCTGTGGATTCTTTCATGCAGCAAAGAAAGAAACCTACTTTTATTTTGTTTGGCATCCCCCTCACGGACACCAACCTTTACCAGAGAGAAGATGTTCTTCTTCTCGCTTCAAGTTCACATCACTATTACTCCCACATAAGATGGAAAAGAGGGGCCTAGTAAGAGGAAAGACAACAGTCATAGTTTGGTTTTAGCTTCTTGAAGGACCTCTGCCATCAAGGTAAATAGAGACTTAAAGAGAAAGATTAGCTCATTTGGTTCCAGCCTCTTCTGAAACTCAGAGAGGGCTGAACGCCAGCACCAGCCCTGACAACCCCCCTGAGCTGCTCCTGCTGCTGGGCCCTCGACTCAATGATTCTTAGCCTGGGAGCAGCCTCCTGAGGCCCACGTACTTCTTAGCTGACCTGGTCTCTTAAGGCACTCTCTCTCAAAGAGTGAAAAGGAGATAGAACTTTCCCCCAATCACTAATTCTCTGAACATATGTGCTGGGATTAAAGCAATGAACTAGAAAACACTGAGGCTTCATCTCCCCAGGATGACGAATATTGAAAACTAAATGCAACGTGGAGTTATAAGGAAACCAGGCACCCACAGAACATATTGAACATATTTTTGTTTATTATGGGGTTTCTGCTTTGTTTTCTTTTTTGAACAATTGATCATTGTGAATCACTGATTATCTTGGATGATCTTAGGTGGAACATGAAGTTTGAAGGACCATGTGTTTGACAATCTGGGTTTTATGAGACCAAAAATGTGGGGATTTCTATCCATAAAAAAGGGTCCAGTGTGGACAGCAACCCATGCCCTCCTACACCCACACTACACACACACACACACACAGAGACACACACACACACACACACACTGGGAGTCAGTGGGGCCCAGTGACTCTATGGCCTGACTACGGGTCTGCCCTTCTCAGCTACAGGCTTTGCTCCCAGGATTGTTGGTGCACCACAGCCCAAGGGGAAATTTTGGGTCCCTCTACACTGTCAGTTTTTTTTGCCATCACTCCTATTTATTACCATGTGACCAGGAGCATAGGGCTGGCCTTCACGGTGCCCTCCAATCTGATGTGCCCAAGTACTTAATAAAGTCGAAGATTGTGTGAAAAAAAAAAAAAAAAAGCCCTGAATGAGTGCTCAGGACTCACTCTTGCCTCTGCATCCAGGACACGCGAGGACTTAGTTTGGCAGGGACTGGAATGTGGGATGCCAGGGATGAACCCAGGTTATCTTCATTGCAAAGCATGTGCCCTGCCTGCTGTACTGTCACACCAGCTTGACAACAGAATTTTTTTTTAGGAAGAACCAGTGACCCAAAGTAAAGAAGTAGCAAATTGGAATTGGAAAGAAAAGGGGAACTGTTTCCTTCCAACTTAGGACACCACTAACAGACAGTTTCAGGCCTTAGCAGAAGATCTGAATATCTTGGAAGTGATGTACTTTGCATTTAATAGCTACTTTGCATTTACTAAGCTACTGTTTCGCCATGTAGGTGATAGTATTATATATTTTTTTCTTGTCTTTTTTTTGTCACACCTGGCAATGCTCAGGGTTACTCCTGGCTCTGAACTCATAAATTACTCCTGTCAGTGCTCGGTGGGGCCATATGAAGTGCTGGAGATTGAACCCCAGTTGGTCACATGCAAGGAAAATCCCCACCTGCTGTACTACTACTCTGAACACATTATCATCTATTTTTAGAAAACAAGAAGATTTGAAAAGTTCCAGAGAGGAGAAAAAGGCACTATGTGAACATGCTGCCACAGAGAGGAGTGTATGAAGAGGCAGACTGTTTTCAAACCTCTGGGGGTTCACCACAGTTTATTATGATGCCAACTTGCCAAGTAGTCTTTTTGATTTTTTATAGCAGTTAGCCAGAATAATGAGGATTCAAGCAAGGCCTTTTGTCATTCATTCAGTGCATTGATAAGCCAAAGGAGCAAGTTTATTATATTGGCAAAATGGTTGGAAATGGGCAAAGGAGGGCACAGCGACAGTGGTGGAAGTGACGGAGGCTGGTAGGGCCCAGAGGGAGAGCCCGTAGCGGTTGCAAAAGCAGGGCCTGGAGGTGCAGCTGCGGAAGGAGGATGGCAGCGCGCTGGGGCGGGGCCGAGTCGGGGCCCGGGCCTGGGCTGGCAGCCCCATGGCCGGCACGCTGCTGGCTCTTGGCATCGTGACAGCACTGGCGTCTCACCCCTGGCAGTCTCACGCCCAAGGAAATCTTCGTGGCCAACGGGCGTGCAATTTCAAGTGCGTGAACAGGACAGGCATCTTGACCTCGGTCACCTAGAGCTTCCCACAGGAAGGATCGTTCTCCAGTGTATCGTTTTTCCACTACTCCCAAGGACAAGTGTATTTCTGGAACTACGCCCCCCCTTCGACGACAGACTCACCCGGGCTGAGACTTGACAAGGACGCATCCATCAACAGAGAACACGCAGCTCATTCACAATGGCACCTACATCCTGGCGTCACAAGACCCGCCCCCACTGGCGTTTGTGGCCAAGCCCGGACTCATCCAGCTTTATGTGGTGGAGAAAGAGTCTGCCCATGGCCTCCGTCTGGCTGGTGGTGGGCATGGAGCGGGCTGTGGTGCTGGGTCTCGTGTGGCTTACTGGCCTCATTCTGCCGGTGCTGCACAGGAGAAGCTTCAAGCGGGACTACACAGGCTGCAGCACCTCTGAGGGTCTCTCACCGGTTAAACAGGCCGGCGGAAGTCACCTCTGGACACGGAGGGGCTGGTGCAGAGCGTGCCCACCGGACCCCACCAGGCCTGGTCATTTACAAGCAGCTGTAACACTCCAGCTGCCATTCGAGCGACACAATCAACAAGTCCGAGTCGGTGATGTATGTGGATATCAAAAAAACTGAGGGACGCCCCCAGACCTCGACTCCCCATCGAGATGTACATCTCAAATAGACTTTAGCGGACATGGTGGTTGGACTGGGGTGAGGGGGGCCCCGTGGCCTCCACTGAACCCACCGCCGTCAGGGAGCCCAGCACTGTCATGAAGGCGGCGTTGAGCCTTCTCCTACCTCACAGTCGGGGGGCATGGCTGCCACCCTCTCGCCCTCCCCACCTGCCACCCAAGTACCCTAGTGCCCTGTAGACTTGATTTTCCTGCCCAGGGCCTTCCATCTTAGCACTCAGGCAGCTGAAGTGGGCATGTCCAGCTTCCTTGGCCAGCCTGCCCTAATTGCATCCTCCAAGATTGGCTCTGTGTGCCAGAGAGAACCCCAGGCTGATGACCCTTGCAGAGGGCCCAGGGTCACTTCCACTTGTCCGCCCTGTGGCCTGGGCAGCACGTTCCATTCCAGGCCGCCTCTCCACGATGTGGGGGTGAGATATAGTTATTATCATGGTGGTTTTAAAACCTCTCCCCCCACAACTCCCTGGAATGCCTAAGGGGCAAGAAGGGTACCCCCACTCCCCCACCTCTTCTCAAAACTCTGGAGTTGTTTTCCTGGAGCCAATCAATAAATTCATCATACACGTTTGTGGGGACTCTGTAGACTCCCATGGGTGCAGGGTGGTGAGCTGAATAGAGACTGTGACCAAATAAAAGTATGTCTGAATTTGTGGTCTCAGAAACATAGCTTCTAGTTCAAATACTATGCATCTGGAGTAGGAGAGATAGTACAGAAGGTAGGGCATTTGCCTTGCACACAGGCTGACCTTTGCATGGATTCAATTCCCAGCATCCCATATGACCCATTGAGCAAGCACCCCAGGAGTAATTCCTAAGTGCAGAGCCAGGAATAAGCCCCAAGCATCACTGGGTGTGACTCAAAAAAAAAAAAAAAAAAGAAAAATACTACACATCTTAGAAACTAATTCAAACACAGGACATTTTTGAGTCTCACTTTTGACCTCTCTGGCTCTTTTTTTTTTATGTCTGCATGGAACATTACTAACAGACTAGAATCATTTCCATTGGGACTTATATATGAAACTACAGTATTGGTCCATTTTTAAGTGTTTTGTTGTTTAAGTCAGTAGCCACCCAAAGTACTTAAATTATTAATCCTCATTCAATTGGTAAAGTCTAGTATAACTTCTATGTCCTGAGTTGATCCAAGATATGCAGATTTAGATTTTAGCCCATAAATATTTTGGATTCCTCCAGAAATTCTGACTTCAGTCCTTAAGCTGTTATCTTTCTAAACTCCCTTGTAAATCATAAGGTCTTATCTTTATGGAAATATGTGTAGGATTTATGGAGAGAAGGCTTATTTCAGGGAGGAGAGTCATAGTATCCAGTAGTGACCCATGTGACAAAGTGACAATGACGGAGTCATGGAAATCGG
The DNA here is from genome assembly GCA_021461705.1 of Cryptotis parvus. Classification (NCBI taxonomy): domain Eukaryota; kingdom Metazoa; phylum Chordata; class Mammalia; order Eulipotyphla; family Soricidae; genus Cryptotis; species Cryptotis parvus. The sequence goes on from JAJIBD010004203.1 coordinate 4,777, forward strand.
GAAGTTTTTATCTTAAGCACCTGGTTGTGATCAGCTGTTACACTGTCATGCCTCATTCCTGTAAGCTGGGCACCAAGTCTGTATAAAAGGTCTCTGTTTGCACCGTCTCCTCACATCACTTGCTGTGTTCATCACTATCCCAAGGGTTGGAGAACAAGGTGAAGTGTTTTTATTTGTCTGGAAAGGTCTGGGCTGAATGGGTCTGGTTCAACTTAGCGGAGTGCTAAGTCATGTCTGTTTGGGGGAGAATAAAATGAACTGGTTACAGGAAAGTTGGGCTCTTGGTAACCAGTAGCAAAACTTCTGGGGAGATAAGTGCTAACTAGAGATTGCAATAGGGGGTAGAGGTGGCTAGTTTGCTAGAGCAAGAGACTGAAAGTAGCACCAAATGCAGGGTCTGGTATATAAAAGCGGAAGAAAAGGGAGATGATGAAGGCAAGCAGAATTTCAAGATAAGAGGTTTCCAGAATGCATAAATTAAAGGCATTATAAAAAGCAATTTGCTACTTATGGCAACTCTATAGGATCTAAGTTGCTCCTTTGGAAATTAGTTCAAGGAAAGAAGGCAGTAAACGTAGGAAAAGGTAGCACCAATTTCAAGGAAGGAGAACTCTCTGGTATTTGAGTATAGGACTCAAAAAAAATCAGAGCCACTTTCTTATTTCTCTTCTCAGGGACATAGAGCAATTTTTCTGTAAGGATATCATTCTGGGAACCAGGGAACCAATTCCAGGAATTCAGACATTGTCGAAATAATATTGTTTGAACAAGATTTACACTCATCACTTTTTTGAAATATTGACATTGCTTTTCAGAAGAGCTGAACTTTTCTCCAAGATGTCCTGCCAGCAGAAAAAACAGGAGTGCCAACTCCATAACAAGAACCTCCCCAAATGCCAACCCAAGTGCCCTCCCTCAAGCTCCTCAGGGCCCTACTCCTGCCCACCTCCCTGTTCCCCCACCACCTCCTCCCTGCCAACCCCCTGACACCTCAAGCTGCATCTCCAGTTTCTCTGCTTCTGGTTTTGGAAGTAGCTGCTCTCTGATCTCTCAGTTCCTGGCGTCTGCTTCGCCCGCCTTCCAGTTGCTGCGAGCATGAGCCTTCCAGCAGCTCCAGTTGCAACCATGGCCCAGGGAGCTGCAGCTGACCCGGGAACTGAAGACACACAGTTAGAATTGATGCTCACTCACTTCTCCCACCCTGGCTCTTCCTGTTCCTCTGAATCATGCTGCCAAGATGTTGTGGGTGATGGATTCCCTCTAGTCGTGAAGGCTCTTAAGATGAAGAAAACCTACACACTCAAGAAAACTCTGCTTTCCAAAATTTCATCTTCTGTGAACAAATAAACTTCTATTTCTTGACACCTTAAACATGTTTTGTCTATTTACCATCCTCAGTTCTGAGAAGCTCCTATTAACCCTAAGTGGAGTCATTTTAAGAGACCTCACAGTGCGTGAGTCAGATACACAATTGCCAGTGTGATAATAATCATTGGGTCAGAGTCATTGAGAGGTGGATGAAAAAGAAAGGCCCAGAGAGAATAAAGGGAATATTTCCAAAATATTCTGATATGCTCCTATGACAGTGGCAAGCAGATAGCTCTTCCTACTTATCAAGGACACTGCTTCCTGGACCCAGAATTTCTCCTACAGGTTCTGTGGTTCAGGGGGAGCTCATGCTCAAGCAGGAAATAACACCTGAGTCTTTGTAGTTGTCAGAGCTGGGCTCAAACTTGTTGAAGGGAAAATAAAAACTACAAACACATACCTTGTTTGTTCAAAGCACTGCATGGCTAAGAAAAAAGGGTGGAAGGGGAGGAGAGTGGCAGAGTGGTAGGCGAGAGGAAAGGAGGAGGGGAGAGGAGAGAAATACCTTAACGTTCCTCTTGATGAGTATGTCCACTTGAGTTCCTCATTTCTGCTTATGCAAGAGCCTCATCACTGCAATTCTATGTCAAGACCATTAAGCACAATACCCCACAGTGTTGGCAGAAGGTAGATCTAAGGATATGTGAAGGAAGGTCTCATGGATACTGCCTGTTAACAGATATGTGGGGTATTCTGGCAGACCGTCTCCCAATAGAGTTAGTATGTAGAATTCCCTAGTGAGACTGTTAATCAAGCTGCAGTTACACATACAAGGCTATCCTAGGTCATTTCTCTGCACATTTCCTTGTTGGCTATAACTAGCCCAAGATGGAGTCTAATGGGCGATGCTTAAAGTTAGGCAGAAAACAGGTTTTCTTGTTCTTCTGTCTGACATGTCCTTGCCATCATGGGCTACTCCAGAAGGCTGCATTAGCAATTGTAATGCGTTCTTTTGTTCATCTCATCTTACCTAGATAGCACCCCTGCAGGTTTTTGGTTCCTGGTTGTCTCCTTCCTATTATTCCTAAATCCTATGCAATGAATGTGAACTGTTTTTGTAATGTAAACCATGCAAACTTTAGGCTGAATTGCCCTCTGGGATGAGGGAAAGAGAGTTGGGGTCCTTGTAGAGGTGGTCAGTCAGCTCAAGTCAGTGAGTTCCAGTCAGTCAGCTACCAAGATGAGAGCTGCTGCCCCTCCGGCTGGTGATCATTAAAAATATTAATGGATATATGTTGTGTTCCTGGAGTCTCATTTCTGCGCCTCCAACCCGACAGGACATTCCTGGTTCACCACAGAGACATTTGTCTGTGGTGCTGCTATTCCACCCTTGAAATTTCTTTTCTCTTTAAGCTAATGGGGCAAGCATCATGGATTTGGGGGCAAAGTGGTTCTTTTCTAGGCCCACAGAGCACTAGAAAACAAGGCTTCTTCCCATTCTCCAGGACAGTAGTTCTTTTTTCTTTTTTTTTTAAATTTTTTATTATACCACCGTGAAACATACAATTACAAAGGTGTTCATAATTGGTTCTTGGTAATACAGTATACCAGCACCCATCCCTCCACCAGTGCCCCATTTCCACCACCAATGTACCCCACCCCCTCCTGCCCACCCCCAGGCTGCCTTAATAGCAGGTACCCCAGTTTCCTCTTTCTCTCTCTCTCTCTCTCTCTGTCTCTGCATCTCTCTCCCTCTTCTTTTACACATTGTGGCTAGCCCTGCAGATATTTAGAGTTTATCACTTAAGTCTCTTTGTGTATATTCAATGGTGAGTTTTAATCTGCCATTACCATTTCCCATATTTAGTAAAACACTGGTATCTATTTATGCCCTATTAATGAATGCAGTCATTCTATATCTGTCCTTTTCCACAGTACAGTAGTTCTTAACCAAGTACCTATGAAAGAGTTGGCCACCCTTGGGGTGACTGACTGGGAGCCTCGGAACACCGCACCTACCAAGGGAAAACTCTGAGAGACCAGGTCCTATGCAAATGCAAAGGGTTTTTATTAATATTCGAGTATACCCGGGCTCATAGCATGACCACAAGCAGTCAGGGGCTAAGAGCCCCAGCCCTTCAAGGGAGGATCTTTTAAGAGATAATTCCCGCTGCTACAGAAAAGCCCAGCACATAAACATCCAATAGATTTAAAAATATTACATCAAGGTCTGCGGCGCAAGCACAACCAATCACTTTGTACCAAGTAACCATCCCCTACCAATCAGATCATACTTAATACTTCTTTCTATATTTAAAGTGCGGCTAAACACGTTGGGATTATGGGGCAGTAATGGCTATGTGTACGTGCAGGAATGCAATTCAGGCAATTCAGGCCAGATAGTGGTTCTGGGCAGGGTCTCCTAACCTCTAACAGGAATTTGTTCTGGGCCTTTTGTAGATAACAGGATGAAAAGGTTATTTCAAGATGAAAAGGACACTCAAGCCCTAAAATGGTAACTTTCCATGAGTAGGCCTGCCCTGATTGGGAAAGGGAGGGGTTTGCCTTCTTTCTTCCCCCCTTTTCTTTAAGAAGGGTCTTCTAATCCCTAGAGACCATTAGAGACCTTCACTCCATAGGGCCTGATATTGTTGCCTGAGTACTAACAACTTGACTTCACCCACCCGGTCTCTGATGAATGCAAGTAGCCTATTAAAAAAGGCATGGCCCAATTGTCAAAATCAATAAGAATATGTATGATGAGGGGGCCCGGCTAGGGCTGAAAGCAAAGGTAGTTAGTCAGAGGACTGTGCAAACAAAGACTCAAACCACCATCTCCACGCTTCTCTTTCTTTTTTTTTTTCCCATTCATCCAATCTTTTTCTTAACTGTGCCACGGATTCCTTCACTACCCCAGAGTGGTCTGCGTAGAAGCAGCACTCTTCCTAGGCTAAGGTTGCTTCAATGCCACAGGGCCCTTTCCTGTCAATCTATCCACATCATATTTCTTTCCAAGAGATTTCACCGCCTTATATTTTTAAGGGAAAATGGGTGAAGGTCCATCTTCTGGAGCTGCTTCATGCTGACAAAGGGACTGTAGACCCTGCCTGTGCAAGGTGTGAAATCTCCAAGTGGGTCCCAAGCAATGAATGGATCAGAGTTTCTGAAGTTATTATTATCTGCAAGAAAATATCAGATCAATTAGACTAAGAACATTACTTAGAAATGATTAGGCCCTGAAGGAGTAAAAAGTCTCTCTTTGCCTTAGTGAGGGCAGAATACTTTGCTGTTTTAGAAAACACAGTGTTAAGGTAATACAAATTGAAAGAAACATTTTGTGTCCAGATTTTTTCTCATAGAAACACCAAGCCACCTCTCTGGCTTTTTGTACAACATAGAAAAGCCTTGCCCCTCTCACTGAATGTGTTAGAACCAATAGATGACTATACGCTGATCATCTGAACATTTGCACAAAGTCCAACTGTTGATCCTTAAGATTTATGACACATAAAACACAGTTCTGAGTTACTCTAAACTGCCCTGTTTTGTCCCTTACCATGGACAATTGTTATTCCCTAATGTTACTGGATGAGGTATTGGTACCATGATGGCTCAAGAATTAAAAACTTTTAAAATCCTTATGAATCTTAGAATTTCCAAATTACTGTGTACTCATAGAACCAAGAATAAGCATCCAACCAATTTGGATGCTAACTTGAAAACCCTTGGCCTATTAGCAAACTTAAAAGTGTGTCTGCCTTTTATCAGATGTTCCTGGTCTACCTGGATTAGCCAAGGGTTACCTTTAAATCAAGCCTATTTGGATACATTTATTCAATTACCTTTCTGTAGATTTAGAATCTGATCTTTACAAAAGTTATAGAAATATGGTTTCTCTCCACCTTTACTTTAAATTTATCAAATGACTTAATAAACCTGACTGGTTCTTTTGCATAAATACAGCAAGACTGGAGAACTCTCCACTTAGGGTACCCTGCTACTTCCAAGAAGTCCTGGGGATTGGCTAGGGCAAAGCAGGGAAAAATGTCTTTACCTGTATGTCAGGGCTACCCCAGGCTTGGCCATAACAAGAAGATCAGGTTCCATGATGAGCTACAGGTGACCTCAAGTCTTTTTTTTTCTGGGTGGAGCAAAGAGTCCACCCAGAAAAAAAAGTCCCACATCCCCTTTTGGGACTGAAGCTGTTCCCCTACTGCAGCCGCCTTCCTTGTTGCATGGCCCAGGCAGTTGTCAGTCATCACAGTTTGGCAAATTCCTCGTTCTTCACAGCAGAGATGATCCTTGAGCTGGCCTGCCTTTAGGGTCTCCCCTGAGGTTTGTAACTACCTGCTCCTGTCACTAGACCTGACTCCTATTTTCCCTGGAAGTGGGTCTTGGCGGTCCCATACTGGCTTTCTTGTCTGAGTGAGGGCTAGGCCCTATTACAGAAAGAAAATGTTTTTGTCTGAGTTTATGCAAACCAACACAGTGCCATGAAACATTAAAAGACATACTGAAGGTGTAAAGAGAGAAAAGCATATATTTCACTTTTACTCGCAACAAAGTGTAATTTACCAATTTGAGGTTAGACCTACTCAAAAGAAGCATAAAGATCTGTAGAAATAGAACATAGAGTTTAATATCAGGTATAATTCATTTAATCCCATGTCAAAACCTTAATTCCCAATTTTAGGAGCATTATAACAGGAGTCCATACCATCTGTTTAATATTTTTTTTCATAGATTTCACCAAAAAGGTACTAGAACACTTCTTCGGAAAAGAGTTCCATAGTTTCTTTTACTCAACATTATTAGACTTTCTACACATTCCTTTTACACTCATCCTGTCCTGTAATTTTCCTTCATTTTATTCCAAAACTGCTTCACTTTAACAGGATTCCTTTCCTTTCACTTATATCTCCACCCATTATCTTTATTACTTAAAATACATTACCTAGATTCCTTATTGTCAGACCCTACCAGTTTAACTTTCTTATCTTACTGAGCTCAATACAGATTAATCTCCCAAATTTGGAAACAGGTTGCTAATTATTATCTCATCTAGCATAGCAAAACTACTTTAAAACATTAAATCAGTTCCATACATATTCAAGAGGCTGAGATGCTCACAATTAAAGTTCTTTAAAATTTACGCTTGGCAAAGGTTCGCTTCATATTAGAAATTATCCAGAAAACATTTAAAATTTTATCTTTAGAATTCCAATTTTCAGGAACACAAACAATCACTATCACTATCTTCCTGTTAATCATCTATTTGCTAGAGCGGGCACCAGTAATATCTCCATATGTCCTGTCTCATGCTAGTAGAACCCCAAACGCATCCGCTTGCTCCAGGAACATAAAGAGGCCTCAAACCATTATATTAGGTCATGGGAATGACCTAATATAAATGTTACTGGTATTTGGCATATTAAATACTACACGAGCAGCTTGCCAGGCTTGCCGTGCGGGTGACATACTGTTGTAGTTACCTCTAAATAAAGCATTTATTGATGAACCGCGCAGCTGCTTGCGCGGCCCGTGAGCCGGGCTGTGATAGTCTGGTCTGCTGGGTGGAGTTGTGGCAAGAAAGAAACCGGATGTGGAAAACGGCGGCCCCCATGGAGTCAGGGAGGGTCGTCTGGCTTGTTGTGAGGCTCTGCTGGGTTGGCAGGCCAGGGCTAGAACCGGCCATTCCTCCCACACGCCTCATGAGCAGCTGGGCACAGGGAGAGCAAGTAGCAGCTCTGCCCCGTGTCTGAAAGTCTCTCTTCAGCATTCCTGGGCCGGATTGAAAAAAAAAACTGCTGCAGGGTGGGTGTCGGTGATCCGGACTGTTTCATGACTGGTCTGCTGGGTGGAGTTGTGATGAGAAAAGATATCGGATGTGGAAAACGGTGGCCCCCATGGAGTCGGGAGGGTCGTCTGGCTTGTTGTGAGGCTCTGCTGGGGTGGCAGGCTAGGGCTAGAACCCACCATGCCTCCCGCACGCCTCATGAGTGGCTGGGTACAAGGAGAGCAAGTAGCAGCTCTGCCCCATGTCTGAGAGTCTGTGGTTCAGCATACCTGAGCCGGATTGAAAAAAAACTGCTGCAGGGTGGTGTCTGTGATCCGAGCTGTGATAGACTGGTCTGCTGGGTGGAGTTGTGACGAGAAAGAAGTCCGGATGTAGAAAATGGCGGCCCCCCATGGAGTCAGGGGGATCGCCTGGCTTGTTGTGAGGCTCTGCTGGGGTGTCAGGCCAGGGCTAGAACCCGCCATGCCTCCCGGCTGGGCACAGTGAGAGCAAGTAGCAGCTCTGGCCCATGTCGGAGAGTCTCTGGTTCAGCATACCTGGGCCAGATTGAAAAAAAAAACTGCTTCAGGATGGGTGTTGATGATCCGGGCTCTGATAGACTGGTCTGCTAGCAGGGTGGAGTTGTGGAGGAGAGGGAGTCCGGATGTGGAAATGGTGGCCCCTATGGATCGGGGGCGTTGTCTTGCTTGTTGTGAGATTCTGCTGGGTTGGCAGGCCAGGGCTAGAACCCGCCATGCCTCCCGGGCACCTCATGAGCTGCTGGGCACAGGGAGAGCAAGTAGCAGCTCTGACCCAAGTCTGGGAGTCTCTGGTTCAGCATACCTGGGCCAGATTGAAAAAAAAAAGCTGCTGCAGGGTGGGTGTCGGTGATCTGGTTTATCATTTAAGTCTCTGTGTATATTCAATGATGAGTTCTATTCTGACATTACCGTTTCCCACACTTAGTAAAACACTGGTATATATTTATATCCCATTAATGAATGTGGTCATTCTATATCTGTCCTTTTCCTTCTGTCTAATTTCACTCAGCATGATAGTCTCCATGTCCATCCATTTGCATGTAAATTTCATAATTTCGCCTTTTCTGACAGCTGCATAGTATTCCACCGTGTAGATGTACCACGGTTTCTTTAGCCAGTCCTCTGTTCTTGGGCACTTGGATTGTTTCCAGATTCTAGCTATCGTGAATAGCTCAGTGATGGAATAAAGAAGTGCAGATAGTGTTTCTGCTATGTGTTTTTGGATCTCCCAGGTATATTCCCAGGAGTGGTATTGCTGGATCAACTGGAAGCTCCATATCTAGTTTTCAGAGGAATGCCCATATTGTATTCCAAAAGGGTTGGACCAATCGACACTCCCACCAACAGTGGATGAGAGTATCTTTTTCCCGCATCCACACCAGCACTTGTTGTTCTTGCTGTTTTGGATGTGTTCCAAGTCTCTGTGGTGTGAGATGGTACCTCATTGTTGTTTTGATTTGCATCTCCCTGATAATTAATCATCAAGAGCACTTTTTTCATACAAATTTCATAACTTTGTTTCTCCTAACAGCTGCATAGTATTCCATTGTGTAGATGTACCATAGTTTCTTTATCCAGTCATCAATTCCTCAGGCACTCTGATTGTTTCCAGATTCTGGCTATTGTGAATAGTGCTGCTATGAACATAAAAGTGCAGATGGTGTTTCTACTGTATGTTTTGGCCTCCCAGGGTTATATTCCCAGCAGTGGTATGCCTGGGTCAAAAGGGAGTTCAATTTCTAGTCTTTGGAAAATGTCCATAGTTTTCCATAAAGGCTGTACCAGTCGATATTCCCACCAACAATGGATGAGAGTCCCTTCTCCCCGCATCCTCCTGTATGAAAATTTTAACACTACTCCAACCACCATGTACCCACTTCCCTGCCCCCAAATCTCCAATGCCCCATCAGTCAAACTACACCAAACTCAGTTTTGCGGTCAGTTCTCCCTTTACTTTGCCTTCCTAAATGCTGACTTACATAGAGAGTACATTCACTTTTACTTATAGATCAATCATACAGATATATCTGTATGAAAAAAAGTTTACTTCACTTCAGTCTTTATGCAATATTAAAAATGTTCCTATTTTCAGGGACCGGATTGATAGTCCATGGGTAGGACATTTTGCCTTGTATACAGCCGACTTGGGTTCAATTCCCAGCATCCCATATGGTCCCCGAGCACTGCCAAGAGTAATTCTGGAGCAAAGAGCCAGGAGTAACCCTTGAGCATTGCTGAGTGTGACCCAAAAAGCAAAAAAAAATAAATAGATAGATCACTGTATCACTATCTTCCCATATATAATCCATTTGTCGAGCAGGCACTAGTAACATCTCAATAAGTCCTGTCACATGCAATATAGCCGAAGGGCATCATCCTGCTCCAGGAACATAAAAGGAGCCTCAAACCATTCCATCAGGTAATGGGAATGAGGTCTATAATTTTACTGGTATTTGGCATGTCAAATGCAACATGGGTAGCTTGCCAGGCTCTGGCATGCGGGTAGGATACTCAAGTAGTCACCTCAAAACTTGAGCAATTATTGATGAACTACATGGCCACAAAGTGGCCACCAAGCCAGCCTGTGATCAGCTCTTCTGCTGGGTGGATCTCTGAGAGGGAGTCCGGATGTGGAAAATGGCGGCCCCTCATGGTGTGGGGGTTCCTCTGGCTTCTTGCGAGGCTCTGCTGGGTGGCAGGCCAGGGCTAGAACCCACCATCCCTCCTGGATGCCTCGTGATCAGCTGGGCACAGGGAGAGCCGGTAGCAGCTCTGCCCCGTGTGTGTGAGTCTCTGGATTAGCATACCTGGGCTGGCCTTGAAAAAAAAAAAACTGCTGCAGGGTGGGTCATTGATGAGCCAGGCTGTGATCAGCTCTTCTGCTGGGTGGAGCTCTGAGGAGAGGGGAGTCCGGATGTGGAAAATGGCGGCCCTCATGGTGTTGGGTTTTTGGGGAACAAGCTCTAAAATTTTTGTGAAAACCATAAACCCCTGAGACAATAATGCAATCCTTGGGGGCGGAGGGAAGAGAAGTTAGGAGGCATTGCATTTCCCAACTTTGACCTATACTAAGGAGCTATAATAATAAAACTGTATTGTAATGGAATAAAGATAGGCCTACAGACAAATGGAACAGAATTAAGAGCCCTGAATTAAAGCCCCAGAGGTATGGTCAGCAATCTATAACAAAGCAGCTAAGTATATGAGGTGGAGCAAAGAAAACCTCAGCAAATGGTTATGGGAAAACTGAATAGCCACATGTAAAAACTGAAGTTAGAACTATACATCGCACCATTCACAAAAGTAACTCTGGTGGTTTAAATAACATTGAGATTATTGTTGGGGAGTCCTCAACAATATCAGGAACAAGTTCCCTTCTACCTCCAAGACTAAAGGTGAATGGATGAAAACTCAGGAGTCCAGCTCAATTTCAAAAGACTTTTACTAAAAAACAAGCTCAGTCACTACAATTCAATATAATGGGATTCCCCAGACCTCTAGATCTTGGTCAGAACTCCTGACCATGCACTAGGGCCCAGGTCTCCCACCACTGCTGGGAATATAACCCTGGGAGGTAAAAAACATACAGTAGAAATACCATCTGCACTTTTGGTGGGCTCAGGCCTCCAGATAGATAGATAGATAGATAGATAGATAGATAGATAGATAGATAGATAGATAGATAGATAGATAGATAGATAGATAGATAGATAGATAGATAGATAGATAGATAGATAGATAGATAGATAGATAGATAGATAGATAGATAGATAGATAGATAGATAGATAGATAGATAGATAGGTAGGTAGGTAGGTAGATGCAGGTAGGTAGGTAGGTAGGTAGGATGATAGATAGATAGATAGATAGATAGATAGATAGATAGATAGATAGATAGAGATAGATAGATGCAGATAGATAGGTAGGTAGATAGGTAGGTAGGTAGGTAGGTAGGTATAGATAGATAGATAGATAGATAGATAGATAGATAGATAGATAGATAGGTAGGTAGGTAGATAGGTAGGTAGGTAGGTATAGATAGATAGATAGATAGATAGATAGATAGATAGATAGATAGATAGATAGATAGATAGATAGATAGATAGATAGATAGATAGATAGATAGATAGATAGATAGATAGATAGAGAGAGAGAGAGATAGAGAGAGAGAGATAGAAAGAAAAGGAAGGGGAAGGAAGGAAGGAGGAAGGAAGGAAGGAAGGAAGGAAGGAAGGAAGAAGGAAGGAAGGAAGGAAGGAAGGAAGGAAGGAAGGAAGGAAGGAAGGAAGGAAGGAAGGAAGAATGGAAGGAAGGAAGGAAGAATGGAAGGAAGGAAGGAAGAATGGAAGGAAGGAAGGATGGAAGGAAGGAAGGATGGAAGGAAGGAAGGAAAGAAGGAAGGATGGAAGGAAGGAAGGAAGGAAGGAAGGGAAGGAAGGAAGGAAGGAAGGAAGGAAGGAAGGAAGGAGGGAGGGAGGGAGGGAAGGAGGGAAGGAAAGAAAGGGAAAGAAAGAAAGAAGGAAAGAAAGAAAGAAAGAAAGAAAGAAAGAAAGAAAAGAAAGAAAGAAAAGAAAGAAAGAAAGAAAGAGAGAGAGAGAGAGAGAGAGAGAAAGAAAGAAAGAAAGAAAGAAAGAAAAGAAAGAAAAAGAAAGAAAGAAAGAAAGAAAGAAAGAAAGAAAGAAAGAAAGAAAGAAAGAAAGAGAGAGAGAAAAGAAAGAAAGAAAAGAAAGAAAGAAAGAGAAAGAAAGAAAGAAAAGAAAGAAAAAGAAAGAAAGAAAGAAAGAAAGAAAGAAAGAAAGAAAGAAAGAAAGAAAGAGTAAAATCCTTAAAATCTGTTAAAAAAAAAAGAATGTTCCCATTTTCAGCAACAACACAAAGGTGCCTTGACACATCATTCTGGGGAGGTTTGAATCCTGACTCGAAGCCCGCCCTAGACAGAGACATACATCCCCCAAGACTAAGGCCTGGGGCAGCGGACAGTGATAGATTCTAGCTTCGCCTACCGGGTGAAATTCAGCTCTTCAGATGAATGAGAATCAGATGCGGGTACTAGACCATAAACAGGAAAGTGCTGTCGAGCTGCAGACAACGGGCTCCCCCATGTGGATATTTAGAGAGCCTTCAAGTACCCGCTGATCTTGGCATTTTCGTTACAAAGGGTTGAGAGGCTTTCCTTACCCATTTTAGACTCATTACCTTTATCAAAGATTAAATGATCATGTGTTTGAGGTTGGGTGTCAGGATACTCAATTCTATAGACAGAAAATGGAACAGGGTGCTAATAATTGTCGAGGGTACTAGTGCCAACCTGGAACTGAGCATTAAATAGAGGCAGGGGGATACACATGACAACCTTTTAATGTATGTTCTGTAGTCCATAGTCTGGAGGGGAAGGAAAGAGAAAGAGAGAGAAAGGGAAAGAAATAAAGAACCTGCCATGGAGGTGGGCTGGGGAAGGGGGAGGGAACCGGGGATGTTGGTGGTGGAGATGGGCACTGGTGGAGGGACGGGTGCTGGAACACTGTATGACCAAAACCCAAACATGAACTTTTAATTGTATATCTTTTTATTTGTATATCTCACGGTGGTATAATAAAAATACTTTTAAAAAAAAGGGTTGAGAGGCCGGAGCTAATAGAAACATCTGCCTGGAATGTGGCTGACCTGGATTAGAGTCCCATCCCTGGCATCTGATGTGGTCCCTAAGCACCAACATAGGTAGTTTCTGAGTGAAGAGCCAGGAGTAACCTCTGAGCATTGTCAGTTGTGACACAAAGCAACGCAAAAAAAAAAAAAAAGGTTAGAGTCATTTCATTAGCGAGGTGATAACAAAACGGAATGTGTAGCTAGACTGCCGGGGGCAGGCCCTTGGCTGGCACAAAGTCCTAATTTGTGTGATACAAGCTGAGGTCAGTCCTAGGTGACCCCAGAGTGAACCCTGGCTCAGCAAAATCATGCCCACCAGCACCATCATAATTCATAGGCACCATGGCAAACCATGAAATTGGTCAAACATTGTCAAAACCTCAGGCCTGGGTATTTAGGGGGTGGGGGTTGGAGAAGGAAAAGCAGAAGCCTGAGCGAAAAACAAGGACAGGAACAGTAAAACAAGGACAGTGTTGGCTCTCCCTTTGAAAACTCCTCCCGCATCACTCAGAGTGTCTTTTCTGCTTTTTATTTTCCTTAAATATTTTACTGTATCTCACCTAGTGCTCACTTCCTTTGTTTCCTGTATTTTTAAATAAACACTTGCTTTAAATTTGCCATGCTCTCCATTAAATCCTTTTGGGGGGAAATGTAAGAATCAGGAACCAGGGACCCTGCCCCACTATCACCACAGTATCAGTCAGAGCCAGAAAAGGAAGGAGGCATAAACTGAGAAGAGAAACCAGTGAATCAGAGAAGCTCCAGTTGTGATAGGAATTGACACCCTATCCGAAAAGAAGTATTTCTTATACAATATGGAATGGAGGGTAACAAAGGCTTGAGACAGACAGAAGGAGCAAATGTGCTTTCCTGTCCTTAAAACTTAGCAGAGCCACTTTGAGTTGTTTCTGTTCTCATCCAGGGGCTGTCACCCTTGCCTTGACTTTCAGTCCAGATGGCTTGGGGCAACGGGGCATCAGTTTCCTTCACTGAAGTTACCCCCACAATATTACCTTTAGGTTAGGGAGGGAGAGAGGGCTAGAGAAATCATCAATTCTTAATAATGGAAAATAGGTACAGTGAAGTATAAGTTTCTTTCCAAGGATTTTATCTATGTTTAATACTAACACAACTGTCCATTGAGGAAAAGAAAGCCTTTTTACTTAATGCAGGATGAATTCATAAAGGTTGTAGGCAGGTAGCTGGGGATGGGAGGGGCTAAGGCCTTGGGGAGTAATAAGACCAAGAAGGATTTAAAGAAGTTATTGTCACTAGCCCTAAAGAAGCCAAGAGGCATTATGGCTGGACCCACTTTGTGGACACAGAAATTGAAGTCTGATGAGATTCTAACTTGGTGCCAGCAGAGGCCCAGAGCAGGCTTAACACCCTCCCCAACTCCCTCTCCAGAGAGAAGCTCCATCAGGAATAAAGGATTGGTATAAAGACATGAAGGAGGACTAAACAAGCTCAAAGTTGTTAGAGCAATGGACTCGTCGCCATAGAAAGCCCCATGCTTGGGGGCAGCTTGGAGAAAAACCTCTCAAACTACCTTGCAAAGGGAAACCGGTGCTTCCTCATTCTTGGGGTGGGGCGACCCTCATCTCCCTCTGAGATTTGTGTGTCAGCTCTTTCCCCACTCTAGAGAAGCTTATGTTTCCTCTTAAACACATTACTCTCTCTCCTTATAATCTCTAAATAAAACTGCTTAATTTCACTATTCAGCTTCTCCTAAAATTCTTTCTATAAGGGAAGGCAATTTCCTGGAGATCCTGGGTAGAATTTAAGACTGATTTTCCTTTCCTACAAAAAACAAGCCCTTGCTCCAGCCCAAGTTCCACAGCTCCTGAGAAATGGCAGCGACCATTTCCTACACTGGGCAGAACAAAAGGGATTGAGCCTCATCGGAATACTAGGGAGATGCAAGGTCTGTGCCATTGAAGGGACATAGCAGACTCAGATCAGTACAAATTTTCCCAGGCCCTTTCGTTGGTGAGTGAGAGGCTACAGAAGAAAGCAGCTAAAGCCCTTTCAAGGTTGCCATTTCTCTCCTACCCTATTCACATAAGCCATCCTTCAAGGGGCTAGGGATAAGTTACAAACTATCCTTTAAGAAATTCTGGCATTCCGCAATTTCAAAGTTGGGGTTAATAGTTAAAGCTTAATAGTTTAAACTATTAAACTATTATAGTATATGTATTTAACTATTTTAAAGTTAATAGTTAAAACTTAATAGGTTAACAATAGTTATAACAATAAAAGTATACAATATTTTAAACCATTTACATAGACATTAACATTCTCTATGTGACTAAAATTAAATAAAGCAAAAAAAAAAAGTCCATTAGAAGTAATAATTGTCTTTTATATCATGAACTGGTTTAACTTCATTTAATTATAAAGACCACATAGTAAGATGATCAACAATCCAGTTAAATTTAGGCAAATTTTATGGCCAACAGTTTTCATGAAAGGAAATACTATGATCCCTAGGTATATTAAACTTTTCAAACTTAAGAAAAATCACTCAGGGGCCAGATAAGTAGTCCAGTAGGTAGGGCAATTGCCTTGCATGCGGCCAGACCCAGATTCAATCCTTGAATCCCATATGGTCCCCAAGCACTGCCAGGAGAAATTCCTGAGTGCAGAGGCAGGACTAACCCCTGAGCATTGCCGGGTGTGACTCGAAAAAGCAAAAAAAAATACTTAACTATAATTTTTTAACTATTGAATTGGCAGAGAATAATAAATTTATTAATGTACTATGTTGATAAGTTTATGAGAAGCACAATTACACTTAGAAAAATATATTCCTTCATACACATGGAGAAATGTAGCACAAGTTGCTTCCTACAGCACTGTTTGCAATAACCCAAATACACATTCTTACCCGTCTCTCAATAACTATGTGAAAACTAAACATACTGAACTGAAATGGAATAAGCACCAATACACTAAACAAAATGTGAAAAAATAGTGAGCAAACAATACAGGCTTTCTGTTTGTTAAAAAGGGCACAGATCTGTGTGATCCTTGATGCAGAATATCACTGGATAACTGAGAAATTTGCCACTGATGACTAACAGGGAAGTAGAGAGGGAAAATAGCCTTGTGTGTTTCTCACTTTTGACTTTAGAGTGTAATTGACAATTATAATCTTAAAAGTGACCTATGGGCAGCAGGGTCTGAGCGATGAAACCAGACAAATAATCAGCCAATTCTGTTGGTTCTTCCAGAAATACTTCATTATTATGATAGATTATTTTTAGTAGTAGTCGTAGTTTGGGGGTCATATCCATTAGGGCTCTGTGCTCAGGTATCACTTCTGGTGGTATCTGTGAGATCTAGGTGTGATACCAGGGGGTCAAACTAGGATCAGCATATACAAAGCAAACACCTCACCCTCTCTATTATCGTTTGGTCTCCAAGAAAGAATTTCTGACACCCATATTGACCACAGAGCACCTTGCACTCTCTCTACCCTTCATTACCTTCTAAGGTCAATGGTATCTTGTCACTCTGCTGAAACAGAAGAGCTTTGGAAATGTGAATTTGACTCACTGAGCTTTACCCACTTCACTACTTAGGATAGAGTCTGGCAGGGTAGTAAAGAATTGGAGCAAATGTATGCTTTTGGCAGGTGCTTTAAAGATTGGTAGGTCCTGGGCAACCTGCAAAGCTCTCTGGGTCTCCCTGGTGAGTGCCAGCAGGGGTGGGTGCATCATCACAATCACAGAACACTGTGGGGAGGTCATACCCATGTCACAGAGGCCAAACTCTGGTGGAGGGACCAAGGCCACCTGTTTCAGAAGACTTTGACTTCTGACAGTGATGGACTCATCAGGCTGTTGAGAGAAGACCTGCTGGAACCTGCCAAGTTTTTGTAAGGAGCCCATCCTGGACATGCTGAATTGAGTAATTGAGAAGAGACAGAAAGAAGTAGCCAGGCCAGGTAACCCAGAGGGGGACTGCCTTTAGGTTCCTCTTCTCTGATGTTCATTCTAGCATTCCTTCCTTCCCTACTAACTGAAACCCACATACTCCCACACAACACATTAGGTGTCTAGGACAGAAGAGAAGAAGGTCGTCAGGGTGGCTGTACCAGTGAAATTGACATCTTAGTGGAGAATACATACAACGTGGTAGCTCATATTTATGACAAAAATTGATGATGGTGTGGGAACTCTGAAAACATGTCAGGGACCCTGACCCTATGAATTAGTGACACTTTCCTCCAAGGGAGGAATGTTGAAGCTTAGGTTTCGGGCAAAGTGGGGTTCTGAGCAGGAAAATGTGTTCTAAGCCTCAGGGAAGAACCAAAACTAGAGCAGGAAAAAATTTGGCTCAGAGATCTGCTCTGCTTCAGTCTGATAAACAGGAAATGAAGAGTTTGGGAATGGGAGGGACATGGAAGCAAGGGTGTGCTTCCAGCCAGGCCAATAATAGTCCTGGATCTGTGTCAAAAGTCTCATGCCATAGTCCTGAAAGTTTTCTGTGTAGAAGGAGGGCAATAGAGCTTCTAGAGAAGTTTATCTTGGCAGGAGGCAGGTAGTTAGTAGACATAGTGCTGGGTGGAACTGAGGCTTTTTGTGTAGGGGTAAAAAAGAAGACTACTACACCTGATCTAAAAGAGAACCTTCTGTATGTGTGTAAACAGAAAGTACTCAGATAAGAGGCAGCAACACGACCAGATGCCCTGCACACACCCTCACCTGAATATGGCAGCAGATCCCAAGTACACACAGACATAAGCTCTATCACATAGCTAACCTCAAGAATCCATGAGCAATTCATGTGTGTGTGTGTCTCTGTGTGTGTGAGAGACCCCCTTAATCTCCTTCCTTTTTTCCACTTTCATGCTTATCTACCTGTGGTTTCTGAGTCTGTGAGTCTCCTATTTGCTCTTCTGCTTTCTTTCTCTTCTCTTACAAGGAAGTTAAGAACTCAGTTAGGCTCTTCCCTGACACCTCAGACGTCAAAACATTTATGTAGAGGAAAGCACCATTGACTTGCTCTCCCACTTGTGGTCATTAGCTGTTATTAAACCTAAGCAGTGGGACAGAGAGATAGTACAGAGGTTAAAGCACTTGCCTTGCATTTGGCTAACCCCTGTTCAATTCCAATACCACGAACACCATTTTGGTTTTGGAAAAATCCAAAACCAAAAAACCAACAGTAATAAATATTTGGGACTAAAGAGCTAGAACAGGGGAGAAGGCACTTTGTCTGGCAAATGACCAGCCTGAGTTTGATCCCTGGCACCATTTGTTGACAAGCACTGCCAGAAATGATCCCTGCACACAGAATGGGAAAGTAACTTTGAACACTGTAGGATGTGCTCCCAACCCCCACAATAAAACCCAAAAACTTAAGTAGAAATCTTTCTGATAAAATGAAGTCCTGGTTCTGGATAACTGCAGTCTTTAAAGTCAGTGAATTAAAGCCAACACTATCAGAAATCACCTTCCCTTATAGGTGAGGCTATGCTTGGATTCTGGCAGTCTGGGATCTGGGAGTGTTGGAGGCTGTAGACTAGTGGAGGGTCTTGAGTGGCAACCAAAAGGTCTCAGCACAAAGTAACCCAAAGGGATTTGAACACCAGTCTAGACAGCAGTCAGAAGCTCTGTGATACATAATTTGGGGTTCCTCAAAGATGTGTCCACAGATGAGGGCAAGGGGAGATGACTCAAAGGAGCCCTAGATTTCATCTTTGTTATCTCATGAATCTCGGTCTTTCTCTGAAAAATCCCAAAGCAAAATTAACAAAAACAAATCCATAAATATCACTGTTGAGGCTCTGGCAGAATCTAGAAAGATATGGCAGAGAGGCTTTACTGGGCCCCAGGTGGTCAGTGTGAGGTCACTGTTTCTAGGGGCGGGGCAGTAACTATGACTGGCTTAGGGGGACCCTTGTGTGCACAGTTGAGATAAAGCCGGGAAGGAAACAGCGAGAACATAACTGCTCTGATCCAGAAGATCTACAGCATAAAGGTGACCGGTAGCAACTTCTAAATCCTACACAGATTTGAATAACAAAAGTTACTTTAAACAGTAAGGCAGAAATAAGGTGGCTTTTGGTCCTGCTTAGGTGGAGGAGGGTGGGGTTGATAAGAAACAAAAGGAAGGGTTTGTTTTTCCTGCTCTCAGGAGCACCAGCAAGTTTTAGATGATTGAGTTTAAGGACACTTGTAGGGGACTAACTCCTCCCCTTACCAAGACTTCCTGTATAGAGGAAGAACTAGAAGCACAGAGTAGGGAACACTTGACCTTGCTGGAACTGAGCTACAGAACTGACCTGTGTCATAGGGGCCTTGGGTGGCAAAAGCGATGTCTTTTCCATGGTCTCAACTGTAATAGCTTGTTGAGGTCACAGGTCCCACAAGTGGAGGGGCCTGGTGTTAGATGGCGATTCAAAAAAGCCCTACAGTCAGGAACCCTAAGTACAGGACTCCTATTGCCCTGGGCCCCAAGGTGCCTTGCCAGAGACCAGATCAAGAATCTTTCTTTGTACTGGGAACAGTGTTGCTTGAGATAACTCCTAGCAACTGAGGCAGATCGTTGGACTGCAGTTGGCCTCACATATGCAGGATGTGATCAGACATAAGGCAATTTTTGAAGTCCCTGACCCTGATCCATCCTGAGACTACTCAAAGTTGTATTCTACTTCTCATTAGCCAAGAGGCCCCCAGCCCATTTCTAACCTATTCTGATGTTTACATTTCTCTTTGTGATGTGATTACCTATTCACCTACATGGGGGTGTGGTATTGTAAGGGGCTGAGCCCTTTGAAAAGACATCCTACCTTGCCTTCCCAGACCTGCTCTGAGTCCTTCCTCTGAAGATAGATTCCCTCCTGGGAGCTGAATCAGGAAGGTCAAATCACATAGCCTGCTCCCTTCTGAATATTTTATTCTTTCCACTAGAACCTCCAAACTCCTGAAGATGTGCGACCCATCCAAGTGCTCGCCCCAGCTGCCTGGCCAAGTGCTCACCCTGCTGCCCATCCAAGTGCTCACCCTGCTGCCCATCGTGCACTCCCTGCTGTCCAGCAAAATGTGGTCCATGTAGCTGCCCAAGAGGCTGCTGTTCAGCCCAAGTGCTGCTGTCTGGAGCCCAAGCCTGAGTGTAACTTGCCTTAACATGACTCTGACTCATCCCAGCATACTCAGAATGAGTCCCAGGGCTCAAAACAAGAAAAAGTCCATTTTTGGGTCGAAGAAATAGGTTGCTCCAGACAAGTCCAGGAGCCATGCCCATCCCTTGGGGCAGTTAAGGCCATAGACCTGCATTAGAAAAACTGTTTCGTTAACTCCCAATCAGAAGCCCCATTTCCTTCATAGCTCTTCATCTTATAAAGTTGATCTCCAACTGAAATGGAAAGTCAAAGAGGCTAGAATGATCTTTCTTAGTCATCTGAACAGTTGTTAGCACAATAAAAGAGCAGTAAAAAAAAGTAAAAAAGACTTGTGATCTCCTTTTGAGAAATTTTGTGAAATTGTCTTGACTTGTGGAAGTGTGTTAGCAATTATATCCCCATCAGGCCTAAGATCAAGAAAACTTGGGTATAGTATGGGGAGTTGAAAGGTCAATGCTGGGAGGTTGAGTCTCTGCAGAGGCAGAGCTGGGAGTTTCAGAGTCTACTGGAGCCAGAGCTAAGTGATTATTATCTCACCCTGATTTGAAACGAGTCTTGTCTTCCAGGAACCTCTCTAGTCTCAGGCAAAAGGGAAGTAGGTGACCCCCCAGGGTGTCGGGGGACGCCGCTGGGGTCCCCCAACTGTCAAAGGCAGAGGTTCTCTTCTACCTCCGAGGACGGAGGAACAGATGAAAACTCACGAGTCCGTGCAGTTCCAAAAGGGCTTTGAATAGTACAAACAGCAATCCAATATAATGAAAAAAAACTTTAGCTCTGGTCCGAACTTAGACCATACAAGAGAGCCTAAGTCTCCCACAAAGAGAGAGGATCTCACCCGAGCTGAGTCCTACCCAGAAGATGGAGCAAAGGCCAAAGAGCAATGAGCCAAAACTAAAAGGCCCAAAGGTTGAGGAGCCAAAGCCACAGGAGCCAAAAAGCTGACAGCTAAAAGGCCTAAAAGGTAAAAGGTGAAGGGGCCTCAATTAGCCCCTTATATACACCAAAGTAATCCAACCGGGAGGGTCATGTCAACAAAAGAACTCTAAACAGTGTAGTGCCACACCCTATTCAGGTATAAACAAGGTTATGCCAAGGTCTAATCCTTTCTACCAAGATTATCTCATGTAAAACACTGGGGAGAGAGAGAGAGAGAGGGCTGATATAAAGTAATACATCTTAATCATGAGCTTCATGTAATCTAGATGGTACCCACAAGGTCCTTTCTTTATTATCTACCGACTGAGCTAGCCGGGCAGTTGTAATCTCAAAAGTAATGATTACCTTCATTAACATATTATTATTAGCAGAAATTAACATGTGTTTAACAATATCAATGATTGAAAACCATGATTATCTCATAAATGAAATTGTTTTACAATCTGGTACCTATTTTTAAACATTTTATAAAATAGCAAAGTCAGTGTACCGAGTGCAGGGAGAAGACCAAGGTCTGATCCCCATCACCACATACATTCTCTTAAGCACTTCTGGGAGCACCCACCAAAACAACAAACCAAGAGGAATCCCTGTACTGGGTTCTGGAACCCAAAACAGAAAGTATGGAATTTAAAAAAAACAGGAAGAAACGGGTCTGAGAGACAGTATAGATGGGAAGGCTCCCGGCTTTGCATGTAGCCTTCATGGAATAGACTCCAACACCACATATGATTTTCCAAGCTTTGCCAGGAGTAAATCCTGAGCACAGTCAGGTGTACTGGAAGAAGTAGGAAAAAATGTTTTTTAAAGATATTTAATATCGCCATTAGGTTACAATTCAAATTTATGAACTTATTTGAGATTCCCTAACCAAAATCATCTAAACAAGTACAATTATTAGATTGTTGGGTCTGAACCAAATCATTATGAACCAAAACAGAAATCATGTAATTTTAGGAGCAAGTGAAGAAACGGTCTGAGAGAGAGACAGTATAGATGTGGAAGGCTCTGGTCTTTGCATGTAGCCTACATGGAATTGACCTCAGCACCCATTCCTCCACTAATGCCCATTTCCATACCACCAATATCCCCAATTCATCCCCCTTCCCCCTAGCCTGCCTCCATGGCAGGTTCTTATCTTCTTTCTTTCTCTTCTCTCTCTCTCTCTCTCTCCTACATTCTCAGGTTGCAAGACATACATTCTTCTCTCTACACATTGTGGATTGCAATACATACATTTAGAGGCTATTGTGTGTATTTTTTGCCTATATTCAATGCTCACTCCTAGGCTGGCATTACCATTTTCACAATTATTAACACACTGTTCCTTTCTCTGTCTTATCTAACTTCTGAATACCACACATTTGTGGTAGATTCCACCTATTGACAAGACCCTGATTCATGTTTTTGCCTGAGCTGATATTAGTATCATAATATATATATATGCATACATAGATATTTATATCATGCAAATAAATGAAGTCATGTCTTTTCTCCTTCTGGCTTATTTCACCTCAACATGTGGATGGGAAAGGGACTCATTCATTGTTGGCAGTAATGTCCATTGAATATAGCTCTTTTGGAAATAATGAACATATTTCCAAAGACTAGAAATTGAAGTCCCATTCTGACAGCCATTACCAGTACCTGGGAATATACCCTGGGAAGCCAAAACATACCGTGGAAACACTATCTGCATTTTTATTTTCTAGTAGAAAGCACTATTCACTAGCTAGATTCTGAAACAAACTAGAGTGCCTAGAACTGACAAATAGATAAAGAAACCTCAGTAGTACATCTACACAATGGAATACTTATGTGCAGGCTGTTAGAAAATGAAAAGCTATGAAATTTGCCTAAGTGAATGGATGGACTTGGAGATAATCATGTAGAGTGAAGTAATTCTATAATTTTAAAAAATATATTGGTTTTGTATTCTTGTTTTGTTGTTAGTAGTTAACTTTGAAGTCAGATTATGTATAGGATTTTTCTTAGCTGTGAGCTCTGGATCACTTCTGGCTTGGTGAATAATATGAGGTGCAGGATTGAATTTGGTTACTTCATGCAGGCAAGTTTTGAGCTAATGCATCATAATACAAGGTGAATTGTAAACTTACATTCCTGAGATAAATTCACTTGATTGGGTTATTTAAAAACATGTAGATGTTCTTGACTAGATTTGTTAAAATTTTTGAGAAAGTGTTGCCTCTGTGCCATGGGAAGATAATGGTATTTGAGTTTTATTGCTTATAATGTCCTTTTATTTCGTATTAAAATAATGTTCCCTTTATAAAAATCAGTACATTTTCATCAACTTTCTAGAGCAATAAGAAAAAATTGGATATTTTCTCTTTTACGTTTATGGTAAATAAATAAAAAAACCTAACCAGGATAGTTATATGTGTCATTAAGAAAGTTTTAAAATGAAAATGAATCTATTAACTGGGATCTAGACTTTTCAGAAGATCTTTCCTTTGAATAAATTCTGCTGGTATTTATCTTTAAAGAAATCACAGAATAGAATGATTTCTGCATTCATTAATAGGATATAGATACCAGGTTTTAATAAATATGGAAATGGTAATGGCAGATTAAAA